>BDMV01000001.1:15071180-15287719 GCA_008326285.1 Oryza officinalis | reverse complement strand
GTGCGCCGGCGGGCCGAGGCCCTTGACCTCCGCGCCCGGGAGCTGGAGGTGCTGGAGGAGCGCGCCTGCGCCCTGGACGCGAAGGAGACGACGCTGGCGACACGCGACACCGCCGTCGCCACACGGGAGGCGACGCTAGCTGCGCACGAGGCTGCCTCCACCGAGCAGGAGTCCGCACTCCGCCTCCACGAAGATGCGCTCGCCGAGCGGGGGCGAGCCCTCGAGGAGGCCTGCTCCTCCACGAGGCGGCGCGGGAGGAGCAGGCGTGCCGCAATCTGGAGAGCACCCGCGCCAAGAGGAACGCGCTGAACCAGCGGGCCTCCGAACTCGAGGCGCAGGTGAGGGAGCTGGACGTGCAGGCACGTAGCGGCGGGGCGGCCGCAGGCCACGGCGATCTGGCCGCCCGCCTTGCCGCCGCCGAGGACACCATCGCTGAGTTGCAGGGCGCCCTGGACTCGTCCGCCGGGGAGGTTGAGGCCCTCCGGCTATCGAACGAGGTGGGGCTTAGCATGCTCCGGGACGCCGTCTCCCGCCTCGAGCACGCCGGGCATCAGGCGGGCATTTGGAGTGGGCGGCTTGCGAAGTACGCTGCCAACCGGGGGTGCCTCGCCCAGCGCCTCTCGGAGATGGCCGAGGACCTTGAAAGGCTCCCCGAGGAGATCGAGGAAACGGTCAAGTCCTCCTCAAGGGACCTCGCCTGGGGGGCGGTGGAGCTCGTGCTGGCGAGCTACCAAGCCCGGGACCCCGACTTCTCCCCGCGGACGGCGCTGGAGGAGTTTCCTCCCGGAACCGAGGACAGCGCGCGCGCCCAAGTCCGGAATGCCGCCGATCACATCGTCCATGGCTTCGAGGGGACTGCCCCTCGGCTCGTCTTCGCTCTCGACTCCGACGAGGAGGAGGACGGCGACGAGGATGGCAGCGACGGCGAGGCCGACGGCCCGGGTGCGTCGGAGTAAGCCCCCGGGCTCCCCGAGTATCTTTTTTATTTCTTCATCTTCTGAGGCCTTCGGGCCTTTGCTTGTACAAACTGGCTTTATTTCATCTGCAATCAAATAAGATTTTAATTTCTGTGTTAGTTATGCTTGCTATATGCGTGTGATAAGGATGGTCTGCGTCACGATCCTTTTGCATCTTGGCTTGAGCGAGGGCTCGTGCTCGGGCCCCAGCCTCAAGCGGTGCGGGTCGTAGCTAGTGCCTGGGGAGATCCACGTGTCGAGACTGGCCAGGCCGAGAGCGCGGTGACCGAGGGTTATGGATGAACCGATTGTGGGCCTTTGCCGATTCCCCCCCGGAGTTCACCGCACCCCGGGGCACGGCTCGGTTCTGGGCCCCGTTTGGCGGTTTAGACGACCCGGGCTACCGAGGGCAAGGACAAGCACGAGCAGACTGACTCAAGCCAAGACTTCTCAAAAGGAAACGATAACACAGGCGCAGTCCTTAGGAAATCGAAAATGCCTGCTATTGAAATGCTAAGAAAAAATTAAACAGGTATAGGCATGTGGGAGCCCCCGGCCAACCCTGCGTGCCCGAGGGGGACGCGGGGTTGGCCTGAGCCCGAGGTACGACGCCCAACCCCCTTATGGGTAGAAGCGGCGAAGATGCTCGATGTTCCACGGGTTAGGCAGCTCCGTGTCGTCGCCCGTGGCCAGTCGAACCGAGCCCGGCCGGGGGACGCCAATCACTCGATACGGACCCTCCCACATTGGTGAGAGTTTGCTCAGTCCGGCACGCATTTGGACGCGGCGTAGGACGAGATCGTCGACGCAGAGTGATCGGGCCCGGACATGGCGCTGATGGTAGCGCCACAGGCTTTGCTGGTAGCGCGTGGCTCGGAGGGCCGCGCGCCGCCTTCGCTCTTCTAGGTAGTCGAGGTCGTCTCGGCGAAGCTGATCTTGATCAGCCTCGCAATACATGGTGGCCCGAGGGGACCTCAGGGTGAGCTCGGATGGGAGGACCGCCTCCGCGCCGTAGACGAGGAAGAAAGGCGTTTCCCCAGTCGCTCGGCTTGGAGTGGTTCGGTTCGCCCAGAGCACCGCTGGCAGCTCCTCGATCCATGAGTCGCCGTGCTTCTTGAGGATGTTGAAGGTCTTGGTCTTGAGGCTCTTGAGGATTTCCGCGTTGGCACGCTCCACCTGGCCGTTGCTTCTGGGGTGGGCGGGTGAGGCGAAACAGAGCTTGATGCCCATGTCTTCGCAGTAGTCGCTGAAAAGCTCACTGGTGAACTGGGTGCCGTTGTCCGTAATGATACGGTTAGGCACCCCGAACCGAGCAGTGATGCCTCTTATGAATTTTAGCGCCGAGTGCTTGTCGATCTTGATGACCGGATAAGCCTCGGGCCACTTGGTGAACTTGTCGACTGCGACGTACAGATACTCGAACCCGCCCGGAGCCTTCCTAAAGGGACCTAGGATGTCCAGCCCCCAGACAGCAAATGGCCATGAGAGAGGTATGGTCTGCAGGGCCTGGGCCGGCTGATGCATTTGCTTGGCGTGAAACTGGCACGCCCTGCATCGTCGGACCAGGTCAGCTGCGTCGTGGAGCGCCGTCGGCCAATAGAAACCCTGGTGAAAGGCCTTGTCGACCAAGGTGCGCGAGGCGGAGTGGGCTCCGCACTCGCCTTCATGAACATCGACAAGAAGCTCGACGCCTTGCTCCCGAGGAATGCACTTCAGGAGGACTCCGTTAGCCTCGCGCCGGTAGAGGGCCCCTTCCACCACCACGTAGCGCTTGGAGATGCGATGGACGCGTTCACTCCCTTTGCGGTCCTCGGGTAGAGTCTGATCTTTGAGGAACGCCTGGATCTCGGCCCCCCCGGGTCCCGAGGCCTGGACTCCGACGGGCCTCGGGGGCCGTTCAGGCGCGTCCTTCTCCCCTAGGGGGTCAGGTCACGCCGACGGCTGGGCCAGCCTTTCTTCAAAGGCGCCCGGTGGGGTCGGGGCTTGCGATGAAGCAAGCCTCGAGAGTTCGTCGGCGACCGCGTTATCCCGGCTGGGCACGTGCCGAAGTTCTAACCCGTCAAAATGGCGCTCCATACGCCGCACTTCGCGGACGTAGGCGTCCATTTGCGGGTCGGAGCACCGGTACTCCTTGGAGACCTGGTTAACGACCAACTGGGAGTCGCCTAGAATCAGGAGGCGGCGGATCCCCATTCCGGCCGCCACTCTGAGTCTCGCAAGGAGTCCCTCGTACTCCGCCATATTGTTGGTTGCCCGAAAATCTAGGCGAACCAAATATCTGAGGACGTCTCCGCTCGGCGAGGTCAAGGTGACCCCCGCGCCGGCGCCCTGAAGGCCCAGGGAGCTGTCGAACTGCATCACCCAGTAGGTGGCATGAGGCAGCTGCGAGGGGCTCGCGTCGGCCTCGGGGGTGGAGGGTCCGAGATCGGGCTCGGGAACCAGGGTCCATTCCGCCACAAAGTTGGCAAGGGCCTGGCTATTAATCGCGTGGCGTGGCTCAAAGCGCAAGTCGAATTCAAAGAGTTCGATTACCCATTTTACCACCCGTCCGGTACCCTCTTGGTTGCGTAAGATTTGGCCGAGGGGGTAGGATGTAACCACCATGACCCGATGCGCCAGGAAATAATGGCACAGCTTCCTTGAGGCCATCAGAATCGCGTAGAGCATCTTCTGGACCTGAGGGTACCGGGTCTTGGCGTCTCGCAGCTCCTCACTAACGAAGTAGACGGGCCGCTGCACCTTTCGGCGGGGCCTGTCCTCTCCGTTGAGGGCACCGTCCCCGGGGCGCTCGTTGTCCGGGGGGCCTTGCTGGGCCCACTCGGCTTCTGTGCCGACGACCTCGGGGTCGGAGGGCGTCGGGCGCGGCCTTCCCATAGTGGCCCCGGGGCCTTCCTGAGGGTCGGGGGCGTCCGGTGCCGTCGGACGAGCGGGCAGAGGGCCACATCCGGTCGTCAGGGGCCTTAGGCCGCCATCCGGCTCGGGGGCCTCTCCTCCCTTCTCTGTCCCGAGTCGGGTCGACACAGGGAGGGGGCGCGCGGGTCGAGGGCTGTCCTCGCCGCGCTCCACAACCAACGCCGCGCTGACTACCTGCGGGGTTGCCGCCAAGTAGAGTAGCAGCGGCTCATCGGGCTCTGGGGCCACCAGGACCGGGAGGGAGCTGAGGTATGCCTTCAACTGGGTGAGGGCCCGCTCAGCCTCCTCCATCCAGGTAAACGGCCCCAGAGTGCTTAAGGAGCTTAAATAGGGGCATCGCCTTCTCTCCTAGCCTCGATATGAATCGGCTTAAGGCAGCCATGCATCCGGTGACGCATTGCACGTCCTTAAGCTTCCTGGGGGGGGGGGGCGCATCCGCTCTATAGCTCGTATCTTCTCGGGGTTGGCCTCAATGCCTCGGGCAGAGATCAAGAACCCGAGAAGCTTGCCCGCGGGCACACCGAACACACTTTTCGGGGTTTAGTTTTATGCGGGTGGATTGGAGACTTTTGAAAGTCTCCGCTAAATCCGAGAGCAAGGTCTCCTGGTTGCGCGTTTTTACGACCAAGTCATCGACGTAGGCCTTAACATTGCGTCCTATCTGACTACCCAAGGAGATATGAGTAGTACGCTGAAAAGTAGGACCTGCATTCTTCAACCCGAAGGGCATGGTTGTATAACAATAAGTTCCTACAGGGGTAATGAATGCAGTCTTTTCCTCATCCTCCCTAGCCATGCGAATCTGATGATATCCTGAGTATGCATCTAGAAAACACAAAAGGTCGCACCCCGCGGTGGAGTCGACAATTTGATCTATGCGTGGCAGGCGATAAGGGTCCTTAGGACATGCCTTGTTGAGGTCGGTGTAGTCGATGCACATCCGGAGCTTGCCGTTCGCCTTGGGGACGACGACCGGGTTCGCGAGCCACTCCGGATGGATGACCTCACGGATGAATCCGGCCTCCAGAAGCCGCGTCACCTCCTCGCGGATGAAGGCTTGGCGTTCCGGGGCCTGCCGCCGCACCTTCTACCGGATGGGCCTTGCGTCCGGCCGTACGGCGAGACGGTGCTCAATCACCTCCCTGGGGACCCCGGGCATGTCCGCCGGTCTCCACGCGAAGACGTCGGCATTTGCCCGCAGAAAGGAGACGAGCGCGTCTTCCTATTTGTCGTCCAAGAGACCACCAATCCGGGTGGTCTTGGACGGGCCGTCGCCCAGGGCGACCTCCTTTATCGGGACCTCGTCACCTGAGGCCATCCGCTGCCTCGGGGCGGGCGAGGTGGAGGCGCCGAGCCTCTCATCGTCTCCCGCGGGCTTGGACACCGCGGCGAGGCGGTCCACGCGCTGCTCCATGCAAGCTAGTGTGACTTTGAGGTCGCCGTGGACGGTGATGGGGCCACTGGGGCCCGACATCTTCATCTGGAGATAGGCATAGTGGGTGGCCGCCATGAACTTCACCAACGCGGGTCTTCCCAGGACCGCGTTGTAGGGCAAATTTAGGTCCGCCACATCGAAGTCCACCTGCTCGGTGCGAAAGTTGGCGGGGCCACCGAAGGTGACCGAGAGGTTGATGTGACCTAGCGGCCAGGTGTGCCCCGACGTCACGCCGATGATCGGCTGGGACGACCGGAGCTCCATCCCCGGGGCCTTGATAGCATCAAAGGCCGCGGGGGAGAGGATGTTGAGGGCGGCGCCCCCGTCTATCAGGACGCGCCCCAACTTCACGTTGCAGACGGTGGGGGAGACCACCATCGTGATCTGTCCTCCCCGGGCAACGCATGGCAGATGGACGGTCCGGTCAAAGGTAAGGGTGGCCTCTGACCAACGCGCCCGCCGCGCCGCCTCATGGGTAGGGACTGCGGCCAGAAGCTCTCGCTTCATGGCCTTGAGGCTCCGGCGAGAAGCGTGAGCATACGCTCCCCCATCAACGGTGGCGACGGTAGCCTCGGGCTCCTGAAAAACCAGGTCATCGTCGCCATCGTCGACGTCCTTAGCGGGGGTCTTCTGCTTGGCCTCACTTCGCCGGTTGCCGGTGGAAGTCGTCGGGGCCTTACCCTCACGGCGTTCTTGCCTCTTCTCCTCCTCCCACTTCCTCGTCCGTTCGGCCAAGCTTTTGACCGCGTGGCAGTCGGCGAGGTCGTGGAGGGAGGTGTTGTGCACGGTGCACCATCTGCCGACCGGGCGCTCCCTGCCGGGAGCGCCAGCCTCCTTCTTTTTGTCGCCCATGGGCCTCCCCTTCCGGGGGGCCCGTGAAGCGTCCTCGGCGGCGAGGACGTGACCCTCGCCGTCGGAACCGGCCGACCTCCTCTTCCTCCTCCTATCCCGTCGTCCCGGATGAGCGGCGGACTCGGGGGCAGCCGGAGCCGCCGCTCCAGAGCTGGAGGAGTTCCAGGTCCAGGCCTCCTCCTTGCGAGCCACATGGTCCGCGAGCTCGAAAAGCTGCGCGGTGGTCTGGGGCTCCTTGGAGGCGATCTTTTCGAGCATGCGGTTGTGCCGCACGCCCCCCTGAATGCGTAAATGACCGCATGTGCAGGGATGCAAGGTATGGTGTTGCGGACTTGACAGAACCGCTGGATGTACGAGCGGAGAGACTCATCGTCCCGCCGCTGTACTACGTGCAAGTCTGCCTCTTCGCCTGGGCACGGATATGTGCCTTGGAAGTTCGTGGTGAACTGCTGGCACAAATCCTCCCAGGAGTGGACCGACGCGGGTGGCAGATTCATTAGCCAACCTCGCGCCTGGCCCTTCAGAGCCATGGGAAAGAAGTTCACCATGACCCTGTCGTCACCCCCCGCGGCTTCTATTCCAGTCGTGTAGATCTGGAGAAACTCAGTGGGGTTGACACTTCCGTCATATTTTTTGGTGCTGGTGGGCCGGAACCTCGGGGGCCAACGGACGTTCTGAAGGCTCGACAGCCGGCACCACCAACCGGGGACACGGGGGGCCGACCCCCATGACCAGAACGGACTGGCACCCCAGAGGAGGAGGCGCCTTCCGTCGCATGGGCGGCGCGACGAGCGTCGCGCCGGCGCTCGATGTCGAGCCGGGCATCTGGCCCCCATGCACATTCTCATGGGTCGGAGGCGTTGAGGAGGGAGCTGTGGACGAACGGCGGGTGTCTGCCGTCGCCCGCCGTCCCCTTCGCCTCGACGACGTAGAGCCGACGGTGGCGGCACCAGAGGTGTCGGTGGCGGAAGACCGCCTGCCGGCGCCTAGGCGCTGCTGCGCCGTCATGACCAGGTTGGCCACATCATCCAGCTAACGCTGGGCCGGGGTTTCTGGATCGCGGACGACGGGCGGGTGACGCAAGAGCGCACTCGCAGCCTGGAGCGCGCCCTGGGACGTGCCCCTATCGCCAAAGGTGAGGCGATGACGCACCCCGCCTCGCCGCCCTCCTCCGTCGCCCGTGGGTGACGAGGTCACGGATCCCTCGACTTCCTCAGGCGCCTTCCCTCGCCCAAGACCCCGGCGGGAGGGGGACAACGGGGTGTGTGCCCGATGGCGCGGGTCCCGCTCCCCGCCATCACCGCTGGCGCTCAAGGAAGGATCGCACGCCACTGCCTCTTTGGCCATAGGGCTGACCTGGCGAAGCTTGACGTACACGAAAGGAGATGGGGGCTTCGGAAAAACACGCGCGCCCCCTACCTGGCGCGCCAGATGACGGAGCGTGAAACTCCTCACCGGGAGACTGTGCAGGCCCCCCTTTGCCGGTTCGGCCGGGGGCGCGAGGTGCAATCCCTTGCCCCGGATCTGTGGGATTTTCAATGAGAAAAAATGCGAGATCACGGGCGATTTAGACAGGTTCGGGCCGCTGGGAAGCGTAATACCCTACTCCTGTGTTCTAGTAGATCTGAGAATATGATGGGATCCAGAGACCATCCAGCCTCTAGCCAGCCAATCTCTTTTCCGATGCCCTCTTCCCTAGGCCTAGGCTTCCTTTTATATGGCAAGGGGCTACCACATAGGCCACAAGCTGCCGAAGAAAGAAAACATTCTTTTACATTTAGGGCTATCCTATCGCCGGAAGCAGTCTCTGACAGACGCCGTAGCACGCCCCTGCTCAGCCAGTCGACCTATCCGGGGGATGCCCGTTTCCACTTTCATTAAATGGCGGGCGACTTTCTCGTCTTGCCTGCGCCAGAATCAGGAAAGCATCTGACCGGGGCTGAGATACCAACTCCGGAAGTTGGCACGCCAACTCCGGCTGAGAGATGAGGGACAGAGGGCTCTCATCATTCCGACGGGACGGGGCGAGGCGTGCAGCAGGCCGCCTAGCGCCACCTAACCCACGATCTGACCGGTCTGCGACCGGTCACTCATCGTGACCAGTCACGGACCGGATATGCACGCGTCACGCCGCATTAAATGCAGCGTAGTGCGCTCATCTGAACCGCCATAAATGCGGTCAGGTGAGCCCTGTCGCACTCACCTAACTTGCGATCGTGGCACCAAAACCACAGGGGGTCGGGGCGCCCCAGGCCTCGGGGCAGAAACGGGAGCGGCCCGACCCGGGGGAAAACTGGGAGGGCAGCCGCCACGTCACTCTCGGGCCCGACCCCTCCGGGGAAACGGACCACATGGATCCCCGTGGCCGGCCTTCCCTTTGGTCTTGATACCCCCGGTCCTATGTCACCGACAGAGAGGGTTTCCCGAGAATGGTAAGGGGACCACTTATAAAAAGGTCAGGCCGCCCTCGTGGTCCTTTTTGTAGGCGGGCCCCCGCCTCGCAAAAATCGTCTTTCGGGAAGGCCGAAGGGGGTCGCTTGCGAAAAAAACCCTTCCTCAACAGACGACTGTTAGGCGGGAGCCAACGATCATCTGCCACATTATAAAAAACGCTCTTCCAATAGACATGAGATAATTAGTTCTGTAAATTTTTCAAACGAATAATTTTTAAAAAAAATAATAAAAAATTCCACACGACACAACAACAAACAAAATTCAAAAGGCCCCAGGTCCATTACTTACTTGGGCTGCCTCCCGCGGTAATAAAAGGAGGGCCAATTAGCGAACTAAAGAGGGACAGAATTTTCATTGGGGGAGGCCAGGCCAGGCGGTAATATCCATTTAGGGTAGGATAGAGGCTGGGTTATATAGTCCACCATTACGTAAAAAAATCTACTCCCAACTGTAGCTATATACAACTAAAATGGTACACATATACATTATTTAATTGTGTTGCTATTTCTTTGCTCTACCCTTTAGGCGTACCTTCATAAATTGATATACTTCCTTCGTATTGATAATAACTTGTCGTTTTAAACAATATTATTGTTAAAGTTTATAAACTTTAACTATAAATAACATCTAAAATATTTATCTTAGAAATATGATGATCATATGTATAGATTAATCTTAAAAAGTACTTAAATAAAATCACACCCACACACATATATTTATATATTGTAATAAAAAAATAAAGTTGTTTTTTGGAGACTGTTTTTTTTAAAAAACGGCAAGTATTATCATCCGAAGTAACCAGTAGTTTTTCTGACCTCATTATGGTAAGAACCAAGATCAACGACATTCACATAACATAAAATGAAGCTAAAAGTGTCATCAAGGTTACGTATAACGATAAAGTTAGGGGAATTCATGAAACTGCACGAACAATTTTGCATGAGCATCTAATTAAGTTAAATCAGCAAATGCATGCGGTAAGCTGGAAATGAGAACTTGAGTGATTGAATAAATTAAATTCTATGCATTGGAAATGAGAGGATGTCAAAGATTCTAAGTAACATCAGATTGAAGAATTATGTCTGGTATAAATAAAAATATTCTTCATACCAATCTACAAATCATTTTCAGAATAATTTAAAGTGAAGAGCAAGCACGCAAATATATAATCTGAAGCCTCAACTATATCATAGTTCTCCATTAATTCCAAGTGGGAAAAACCTGAACACATTTT
Source organism: Oryza officinalis (assembly GCA_008326285.1). NCBI lineage: Eukaryota > Viridiplantae > Streptophyta > Magnoliopsida > Poales > Poaceae > Oryza > Oryza officinalis. The sequence continues at coordinate 15,277,875 of BDMV01000001.1, read as the reverse complement.
GACAACAATGCACATAAGCTTTTGTGATACTGAAGAAACTTTTTGTGACCCTAAAGAAAATTCTAATTAAACCAAAATTTCTATGTTTGTTCTAAAAAAATTAATTTTGTTCTGAAAAAATGTTATGTGGTTTTGTAGTACTATACTGGTTTCAAGCAGCTGCTTATTTATGTAAGAGTTTGTTTTTCTGAAAACTATTTGTAAGAATAAAGACAAGTACTAGCTACTTCCCATGCATAGAGTTAGTACATCATATATGTCCCACGGGCCACAAGGAAATGATGATGCATTTCCAATGCTTATATCTTACTGTTCTAGCTAGATGGGAAAAATAAACTACCCAAATGTATGGATCATTTACGCGATCTGGATACAGAAAACCTTTCATTTGGTCTATTCCTTCTTTGCTTCGTTGATGTAGTAGTGGCCCTTCTTTGCTGTAAGTTTTGTATGACATCATGCATATCCACATATTGCACACAATGCTTCTTTTTCTCTGGATAAATATATGTTGAAAGGTTATGCGTAATTAGATCGTTTAGTGCCACTAGGGCCAGCAATAACAATAATATCATAATGTGAATAGAGAGTTAATTAACTAACCGTTATCAGCTTCTTGGTAGGCATGATTTAGCTTACGCCTTGTTGCCTCTAGTCGCAGATCAGCTATGTTGGTGTTTCTCTTTTCTATGCCTACCTTGCAGCCTTCTAATGTTGGTGCTTGCCTTTCCAACTTCTGAAACCAAACCACACAACTATTAAAGCCTTACGAAGAATCACAAGAAAGTAGCGATTAGCATATTAAATATGAACTTACACTCACATGATCAGGGAGTGGTTTTCTGGCAACAGCAATAGGAGGTTGTTTTGTTACGGCTATAGCATGATGTTGAGCCTGTCTTGGTTTCATGCCAAGACCGTGTTTATTATGAATTTCTTCACTAAATTGACTCCTTGATGTGTATCGACTATGTGTGGGTTTGTTAGGCTTGGTTGTTACTACACCAAACCTAGAGGGCTTGATATGCAATCTTGGCCCTTGTGTTTTTCCTAGCTGTAGGTTTGTTTGTCTTAATGCTGGGTTTTGTCTTGTTGGTAAACCTTGGATCTTGGGGATAGTATTTACATTAGGATTTACCAGTTTCTTCTGTAGATTTGCTTGACTCATTGGAGGATCATGTTGTCTTGATAAATCTTGCCCCTTGTACATTATGTTTTCATTCATATTTGCTACAGATTGTGCAATCACCATCTTGTACCCTGAACCACAATCATTTTTAGCGCAAGGTATTAGACCTATTACGTGATATGCAATCCTATTAATCAATATAATAAATCTCAATGAAACATAATCTATGATTATTGTACTCACTTCCATCATCATGATCATCCACTTCATGTAAAAACTTCATGCCGTGGCAATAAAAGAAAATGGAAAGCAACAAAACATTGATTAGCATCTTGTTCAAGAGCAAGATTATCAGCACATTCATGTATATGGAATAATTAGTTGACAAATTATAGCTGCGTCAAAAAGCACTATAGCTAGAAATGAAGCATTTAATTTACATGTAAAATTACCTCATATACATACTGCTCGGCAGTGGACTGGGGCAAAAAGAACGCTCCCACATCCATACGTGGAGTAGGAAGGCCAAAGTTATCTTCCACGGTAGATGGATTTGATGTGTTTGAAGAAGTATCTGCAGATTAATTACAAATACAATATTATTTAATTGTGTTTGGGATGCAAACCATTCCATTACCTAAAGAATACTATTTAGTAGTGTAAGAATTAAATATAAAATGGTTTAGAAAATGGTAAGGAGACATAACACAAGAGAATTGAAGTCACCTAGTTTACCTGCATTTGCAGAAGAAGCTTCTACCCAGGCAGCAGCTACTTCTTTCAAGCCTCTGAATCACAGCAAATATGCAAGCAAGTAGGTCCAGATGAAACACAACATAGCATCGATTGGGAACTTCAGTAGACATCACTAGCTTTATGAACATAAATGCTAGCTAGCTAGGAATAGTTAGCACAGTTGAACTGTGTAATTTGTGAAAAAAGAATTATTTTATGGTAGCCGTAAAAGTAATCTGAGGCACCATAATTTTAAATGTAAATTTCTGTAGTACCAAATTTACATTTAAATCGTGCTACTTCCATATTACCTAGCTTCTCAAGTACCATAGAAGTTCTCTTCTAAAATATTCCAGAGCTTGCTAATCATCCTGCATACTCAAGCCAATCGCCCTTTTCTTTCCTTAAAAAAGGGATAATACCTCAGGTTCTATTGAAAGTTGAATATATACGAGTTTAGCAAAGGCATCACAGCGGCTGGCCTTTTCTAAAAAAAATCACAGAGGCTGCTGTTAGCAGCTTCATGATGGAGCTCAGAAGTTCACAGAACTCAAAACATTTTTCTTTCGACAATAGAATTCAATCTCGCCTTTACATCGAAGATGCCAACAAAAGCTCAAACTTACTACCAAAAGCTAAACCATCATAAGCTAATCGCACAATCACAGGACATTGCCTCACAAGAATTTGTTTTTACTATTGAGAGGAATTGAGAATTAATCTACATAGTAAGGTGCCTTAATTTTACATATTCTCTAAACAGTAAACACAACCTAGTGAAGGAGAAGATTAATAAACAGCTAGCCTCCATGTCATTTATATATATATACACAGGTCGCTGACATTATTGCATATATTTAGCCATTCTGTTATCTTCGCAGTGGCACAAGTTGTATATAACGATCATCAAACTGGAATTAACTAAGAGTGCAGCGAACTTACTCGGCGAGATCACGTGCAATTTTGCATATTACCGGCGACCTATGCTTGTTCAACGGAGCAACAGCTTCTGCAATCTGAGTACTCTGCAAGAAATATAATCGGCAGTTCAAATTCTAACATCAGTAGAGCAAACGAAAAACAATGCTCATTTGATCTTGATAACACTGCTTTAATTCAGAAAAAAAGAGATCTTCATTTCGTTGCACTACGTACTACCTTCAGCACCGAGATAGACAGCCGCATCAGCTGCAGCCTCCTCAGACCGTCGAACAAAGTGTCTTGCGACTGCAAATGATCACAGAAATGCAGGTATAATTAATTAATCAATCAGTGATATACTCCAAGAACATCCTCAATGCTATATAATGCAGCACTGGATGGATTATGGACTTTCGTGAAAAGTTGTGTTCTTCTCAATTTTGTTTTGTTTGCTGATCAAGTGATGAACAAGGTACATAGATAGATGACCTGCTCCTTGTAGTTGATGAGGATGTCCTTGATGCGGAGCACCTCGTTGATCACCTGGGTATCCTCCTCGATCTCGTCGTAGAGAGCCTCGAGTATTTGCTGATCGATCAGGGAGGGTGGTGCCTCGGTGGCGGCGAAGTTGCCATTGTTGTCATGGTAATGGCCACCTCCGTCGATGGCTGGTGGGCAATTTCCGCCGTCGACGCTGCCGCAGGCGACCGGCGCAGCCGGCGCGACGGAGAATAGCCACTCGATTATGCCTTGGCGGCGGCGGAGCAGCTCCCGCGGCGAGTCGGCGCCGGCGATGAGGATGGCGTTGCGGATCACGTCGTAGATGTCGGTGCCGCGGAACATCTCGCGCCACCTCTCCATGCCGCCGCCGCCCTCCATTCCCGACGAGCTAGAGATCCTCACCTCTACCTCCGAGCTCAGGCGGCCCGATTCTGCGCGCCTCGCGCCCGGCGCCGGCGGAGATCCCGAGCTAGCTTGCTCCTCGAAACCTTACCCAACCTAGAAAAATCAAGAACCGGACGATCCCCAAAAAATCAAGATCCCAAGCGAACCAAGCAGCAAAGAACAGCGAGCGAAGTAGCTAGCCAAGAGCCCAAGATCCAAACCCCTAGAGCTCGATCTCCCGTCCCCCAAGGACCCCAACACCAACCACGCAGTCGCAGACTCGCAGGGAACTAATCGAGACCCTAAGCCCCTAAGGCCCTAACAAATCGCAAGCTAATCACTCTAGCTCACGTTTCCCTCTCCCTCGCCGCTACTCCAGTCCAGACCAAAGCCAGTGAAACGGAAGGGTAGGAGGAAGAGGACGCGGCTCAGAAAGAAAGAGGCCGGGGGTACGTCCTGAAAAAAAGAATAACGGCGCCTTGATCTCCGCGTGGTTGGATAGCGACAACGGTCACGAGACAAGCACGCGCACGCACCTGTGTGGATGAGGACGACGGCGGCGGCGGTGCTGATGACCTCACTACTCTAATCTGCACTCGCCGGCGGCCGGAGAGGCGCAGACACACGGTGGCGGAGCACGGGGGAGGGGAGGCGCAAATGGTGGGAGATGCGGCGCGGCGAGGCCGGGGGATGGGCGAGCGGGGGCGCGTTCCGTTTCGATTTGGCGCTGCGTCGAATTTCTCGCGGCTTTGCAATGACGATTTGCTGTGGCGTGGGTGGTGTCGTGATGATGCAATAATTTAATGCGGTTCAATGACGCGGTTGTCTTGGCTTCTATACATGGTAAACATGGATGTGAGAACTTGTTATGAATGGAATGAATGGCAAAGAGAGGGTTTTGGGGAAACCAGTTTAGGGAAGTTTGCACTTTGTCCCCTCAAGTTCCTGCTATTTGAATCGAAAGAGCTCGTGGTAGTTAAGTCCCTGTGCTTCTAAACAGGGTTTTCAATTTCGATTTCGTCTGAAATTTCAGCCATTTCGGTTCTACCAAAATTTAATTTCTGGATTTTGGGCATTTTTTGGACCGATTTTTTTTTGGAATTTTAACACAATTTAACTAAATTTGACTAAATTTTGACCAAATTCGCAAAAATTAGAGAAAAACCAAAAATTTCGGCCAAGACAATCACTTGATGTTGGGGTACAAAATCACCAAAATTTCCAAAATTTTGAACCGAAATTGCAATAACTGCTTTTAAAGATATACTTCATCCGTTTTTTTAAACATTGTAAGTCTTAGCCTTTGACACGAGTGTAAAATAGAGGGGTAAAATGACTTGATTCCCTCGTTAGGGTGGGTGAGATATAAGGCCAAAAGCTATTATATTTTGCAACGAAGGAATTTTTTTCCTTTTAAGAGCTTTGTAAAATACCATGGGGATGGCTAGTTCCATGTGATATTGCTCTTACTTTTTATATTTCATAGTATAAAATGTTTTGGGTTTGTTCTAGGTTGCACTTTTTAAGTTTGATGAAGTTTATAGAAAAAATAACAATATCTATTACACCAAAGTAGTCTCATTAAATTCACCATTGTATGTATTTTTATTGGTTTTTTGGAAATATTACTATATTTCTATCTAAACTTGGCTAAATTTGAAATTTGACTTAGGACAAACCCAAAACTACTTGTATGTATAACTGAGGGAGTAGTTGTGATAATGTTTTTTAAGTTCTTCTATCATTTTTGAGTTAACCGTTTTGTGAGTTAGCTATGTGTGTGTAACATGGAATGGAATAACAACAACCTATTTCCTTGGCAATTAATTTTCCCTACATAATGGTCCAAAAGTATAGGATGATAAAAAAAGAAGAATAAAATATATGCATGGTGCACTTTTTATTTGTAAGTGGTCATGACACATTCATGAGAAACACATAATTCGGTCCAGTGCGAGGATTATGAGATCATTTATGTGTTATTGTGTGACTAATAGTTTACAATGTTACCCTTTTATGGCGTCATCATCCGCCGATTTTTGAAACCCAAGCCCAAGTAGAGTGCTAAGTTACATGAAATACCGAACTTTTCGGACAACCTAATATTCTAACTACCAAACCATACATTCCGATGATTTATGTTAAGCCATACTGGGAGCTCACTTCCCTTGAAAAATGGATTGTCTGGTTCATCGGATAATGTGAAAAACATATCAGAACTACAATGGGGGCATGTGCTTTCATCGACGCTACCAAAGGTGAACAGGGTGTTGGTGATGATGATGTCATTGTGGATCATGTCATAGATGTCGGCACTGCAGAACATCTTTTGCCACCTCTCCATGTTGTCGCTGCCCTCCATTCCGATCCCCACTCCTGATAAAATCTTCATTGCCAGACCTCCGAGTTCTGGCAAACGATTATTTCTACCTGGCACCTGGCATCGGCAGAGATCCCAAGCTTGCTCTCCTCAAAACCCTACCCATCCAACAAAATCAAGAACTAGATCGCTGATCCCCCCCTTCCCCCTGAAAAAAAAGAATCAATATCAAGCAAACGACCCAGCGCAGCTGGAACACAAGAGGCAAGACTCAGACTCTGGTGGAGGGAGGATTGGCAACCATAGTCTCTAGTGACGATTTTGATTGTATTGTCAGGGAAAAACATGTTCCCGAGGTCTAGGAACTCATTTTCGGATTTGTTGAAGGAGGGGGACTGGAGTGAGCTGGTGACATTGAGGCACAAATCTGAACAATGGAACCTCATGATAAGGTGATGGGGAGAAAAGGGAAAGTCAGGTGAAAACCTCACCACCTTTGGGTGGTGCTGGCGGTGTGGTGGATTGGATGGATGCGGCGTGTGGCAACGTTTTGACTTGGCAACCACAAATCTTCTTTTCACACACAATGAGTCCTAACTCGGGGAGAGAATCAGATCGATCTCTAGAGACAAAATGTAACGTGTGCTTTGCATAGTTTGAAAGGGAAAGAAATAATTAGATGGATGACAGACAAAAAGAAATAGGACTCGCACATGCGTGCCTGCTTGTGCCATGCCAATGAGTTGTCAGAGATGAGCGATGGACAAAAGTCCTGGTTAAAACACTATAAATTTTTATAATGCTCTCTCCGTTCTAGAAAGATATCATCTTTCCCCCATTTCATTTGTCCCGGAAAGACTTTTTTTAGAGCAATCAATGCATTAGAGTTTCTTAAAATGGGAGACAAATGCATTGAGATTTGATAAATTGTGGGACAAATGCATTGGATTTTAATGTGATACTACTCTCTTATTAGTATGTTCTAACAGTGTTTGTTTACTTCTTCTCTCTCTTTTTACTGAAGTACTATTTGTGATTTTCTCATGTACCAGTCCAAAAGTATAGGATGATAAAAAGAAAGAATAAAAATGAATGGTGCACTTTAACATTCATAAGTGGTCATGACACATTTAGGATCACAAATAATCTAGTGTGGTGGCTATGACTAGGAGGCCAAAATACTTATGTTGGTACTTCAAAACATACGCCAGTTGTGCATGTGATGAGGAAACAACGAACAAGGACTGCCCAATCCTTGACTTAGGGAAAAGGATTGTCAAGAAAATTAACATATTGTACAAGGGACATGATTTGTCAAGGAAACATGATCCTCCACTCAGGCGTGCAACCCACAGAAACTAGCAAATGCTAATGGAAATATTGTGCCCAAATCAAACTAATCCAAGGTTTGCTAACAAGACAAGCCATACCACTAAGGCAAACAAATTTGCAGCTCGAAAAAACATAAGGGCCAAGATGACATATGAAGCCCTCTACATCTAGTGTACTAACCACCAATCCTAATAAACCCTCTGGTACTAAATATGGATGCATCAGGAATCAATCTGATGAAGAAACTCAGAAGAAACACAACATTGCCATTTTCTAAACCAATCTAATGAAAAATCTCAGGAGTCAATCTGAATATGTCTCCATAACATTTTCTAAACCATTATTCTGCTTGCACAAGTAAATAATATTTTTAGGTCATGAAAATGGTTTACATCCCCAACACTACTAAATGATATTGTATTTGTAATTTGCAAATACATCTCATAGACATCGTACATCATATATATATATATATATACACACACACACACACAACAAGCACACAAGGAAATGATGATGCATATCCAATGCTTATAGCTTACCATTTATTCTAGCCAGATGGGAGTAATAAAGAATCCAAATCTATGGATCATTTGCGCGATCTAGATATACAAAACCTGTCGTTTGGTATATTCCTCCTATGCTTCGTTGATGTAGTAGTGGCCCTTTTTTGCTGGAAGTTTGATATGACGTCATGCATATCCACATTTTGCAACTCCGCTTCTTTTTCTCTAGATGAATATGTATTGAAAGGTTATGCACAATTAGATCGTTTAACGCCACTGCGGCCAGCAATAATGATAATATCAAAATGTGAATAAAGAGTTAATTAACTAACCATTTTCAGCTTCTTGGTAGGCATGATTTAGCTTGTGCTTTGTTGCCTCTAGTTGCATATCAGTTATGTTGGTGTTTCTCTTCCCTATACCTACCTTGCGACCATCTAATGTTGGTGCTTGCCTTTCCAACTTCTGGAACCAAATCACACAACTATTAAAGCTTTACAAAAAATCACAATAAATTAGTGATTAGCACATTAAATATGAACTTACACTCACATGATTAGGGAGTGGCTTTCTGACAACAGCAATAGGAGGTTGTTCTGTTACGGCTGTAGCATGATGTTGAGCATGTCTTGGTTTCATGCCAGTACAGTGTTTATTCTGAGTTTCTTGTCCAAATTGACTCCTTGAAGCATTCATTATGTGTAGATTTATTAGGCTTGGTTGTTATTACACCAGACCTAGAGAGCTTGATATGTGATCTTGGCCCTTGTGTTTTTCTACCGGTAGCTTTGTTTGCCTTAATGGTGGGGCTTGTCTTGTTTGTAAACCTTGGATCTTGAGGATAGTATTTACATTAGGATATATTGGTTTCTTATATAGGGTTGCTTGCCTCATATTGGAGGATCATGTTGTCTTGATAAATCTTGTCCCTTGTACCTTATGTTTTCATCAGCATTTTTTATGGGTTGTGCAATCTCCATCTTGTACCCATAACCACTATCATTTTCACGAGTATTAGACCTATTATATGATATGCAATCCTGTTAACCAATAAATCTCAATGAAACATAATCTAAGCTAGTGATAATTGTTGTACTCACTTCCATCATCATCGTCCACTTCATGTAAAAACTTCATGCCACCGCAATAAAAGAAAATGGAAAAGCAACAAAACATTGATTGTAATCTTATTCAAGAGCAAGATTATCAGGACATTCATGTATATGGAACAATTAGTTGGCAAATTATAATTGTATTGAAAAGCACCATAGCTAGAAATGAAGTATTTAATTTATGTGTAAAAATACCTCAGATACATATTGCTCAGCAGTGAACCGGGGAAAAAGAAAAATCCCACATTCATAGGTGGAGTAGGAAGGCCAAAGTCATCTTCCACAATAGATGGATTTGATGTGTCTAGAGAAGTATCTGCAAATTACATATACAATATCATTTAGTTGTATTGGGGATGCAAACCATTTCCATTACCTAAAGAATATTATTTAGTTGTGTAAGTAGAATAATAATGATTTAGAAAATGTTAAGGAGACATAACATGAGAGAAATGAAGTCAACTAGTTTACCTTCATTTGTGTGTGTGTGCGCGCGCGTGTGTGTTTATTTATTTGTGTTTTCTACACTATCTCTTATCAAATGCGTACTACAATTATAATATCTTTGATGATCGTACTTGTCTAAACATTATCAAACATGCATCCTTGAGGAAAAAAACATATGTGTGTGGGTTCTACACTATCTCTTAGACAATCGTAATAGTACTTATGTGAATATTACCAATAATATACGCCCTTAAAAAAGGAGGAAAACAATGCTCAAATAACTATTTTTTGTTAAATTTTTATATAATCAAAATTAGGATATTTTGACTAATTTAAACCAAGAATGAAGGAGGCATGAACAAACAATAGCAGAATTCAAGTTTGTATGGCCAAACTGAGTTTTGATTTGGGTGGAAAGACTACTAAATATATAGTGGTTTCAAGAAAAGTGATCTCTGTCTTATGGTCAAATTGTGGAACGGACATTTATATAGGGACTAAAAAGGAAACCACTCAAGGGCTCACAAGGAATAGAGAAAAATAATAATGTATATGTAAGAAAATAAACTGAAAACTCAAGGACTTAGAAACAAATTCTCCATCATAATCCATCCTTACTACACATTTAATTCTGTAGCTTCATAGTATCTAGTAGCTGTTGTTGGCCTCTTGGAAAAAACATATAATAGGAAGTAGTTTAGCACCACTTTAAACAAGATAAGAAACTGAAGTCTTCCAATCTTAAACTTGTTCTCATAAGGTTAATTCCCTCTTGGTTTTACCTTTGATCGATCGGCTGTAGTGCTACGCAGTAATATATGCAGAATTCACACAATTTAGATGGTTGGAGTTTAGGCATCCTGTAAACTCCTAATTTCATTGATCATATTGGGCTTAGCCCCACATCGGTAATTGATGATGGGGGAGCACGACTTGAAAGGTGAGGACAGTCCTCATCTATCATACTAGTCTTTTGGGTCGTGTAGGCCTAGGACCTAAAGTTGTGGCTATGATTGGGCCTGTGATGGAGCAGGCCTAATGTGACCTAGGTGGCCCAGGATACGCACTCTAACAAGTGGTATTAGAGCCAAGGTTTGGAACCCGGAACAATTTTCATGTGTCATATGGTGGGGGAGCCCCGTAACAAGTCTTCAGGGGGAGAGATTGTTGGGTCCGATGTTTTTTAGTCCCACATTGATAATTGATGATGAGGGAGCACAACTTAAAAGGTGGGAATAGTCCTCATCCATCATACTAGTCTTTTGGGTTGTGTAGACCTAGAAATTAATGTTGTGAATTGGGCCTATGATAGAGCAGTCCTAATATGACCTAGGTAGCCCATGGTTAGTGGCCCAGGCTGCACTGTGAAAATTGATTTTTTTTTTCAAAGGAACTCTGGAAATTGATTTTTCATGATGGATTGAACTGAACTCTCAAAATGGATTTCCTATGATGAACTAAACTAAAAGATGAAATTGATTTTTCTTCATGGACTGAAATATGAAAATGTGCAATGCAGCGTTTCAGTTGACATTATTTCCATGGTATTACTGCATGTTGATAAGGACTGAACATCAAGGTGTCGACGGAGTAGATCGCGACTACGGTATTTGTAGAGTATGAGGATCGTTGAAGCCAAGGTATACACGAGATTGAGGTAAAAGAGACGGGAGACAGGGATTTGTATACAGGTTCGGGCCCCTTAACTATCAGGTAATAGTCCTACTTCTATTGGCCGTAGCCGGCGTTGCTCTTATATATCAAAATCACATGAGTACAATATTTTGGAGAACCTAATCTAGTCGTCATCGACTTGGCGACATGGATCTCCACACGTAGTCGACGACAAGGTAGTCTTCTTTCTCGAATACGATCTCAGCGAGATTGGGGTAGCACTAGATCCCTCATGTCGGTCTCCGTGGCTCCATATTGGGTCTGTCTAGGCTTCTATCGGTCCCTCATGTTGGTGTTTGTTGGCGTATATTGGCATGTCCCCTCTACTCCTATGGGGTCTTGTATTTATATTCATTGATGTCCCCTTGTCCAAGTAGAACTAGGGGGACAAATATGGATACCATCCGAGTAGTCCTTGTGGTTTCAAACTTGAACTTTGCTTCTCTCTCCTTATCTGGAACACCTTCCGTATATGAGGTATGATTCTGTATAAGACTTGGTATATGGTGGGCCCCGCCGAGCCCAATCCAAGATCATTGGGTATGTCTTATCCATAACACTGATACAAGGATATAAGGATATAATGTATCATTGCATATTGATCAGAAACAGAACATCAAGGATATATTTGTACCATTGTAAGTGCATTTTATAGATGGTTTTGTTGTCATATAATATCTAGCTTTTCCTTTGGATTTTTTTTCATTACTATTATTTCTTTTTTAAAATTTTGCAGGGTTCTGGCATAGACAAAACTTAGCAAACAATTCAATAGGTGGAGTAGTGAAACAGAACCTTTGACTATCATTGTTTTGAAATCAGAATACATGCAAGGAACTTGATGTTAGAATTTGTGTCGAATATGTATACAAAATTGGTGTCGTCATCATGTTTGGATCTTCTATGGCGTTTCTTCCGCATTCGTTTTTCGATGGTGATTTCAGAGCCGATTTTATAACAAGTGGTATCAGAGCCTACGGGAGATCCATGATAGAGGTGCAAGGGAGGTGCTCCATGCCGCGATGGCTGCACACGATGTCCAAGGACGTACATGGATGCAAGGTGGAGCATGGCGGCGATCAACAGAATTTGATCGGTGGAATTGAACACTTCAGGCGACGGTCTGAACCGTTCGATGGTTGTTTTCAATAGGGAGACGACCAGATGTGGTGCTCGGGTTGATGGTGGCAGAAGCGATTAGCGCTCGAACTTTTCGATGAGCTACTCTCAACATGGAGATATGAGGCCACACGCTCGGGTTTATTGAAGTTGGAAGCAATCAACGTTCTTGATCGATGGAATCGAACACTCTAGGTGGAGTGGTCTGGGTCTTTCGATGAGTTGCGTTCGACAGGAAGATGGCTAAGACGAAGCGCTCGGGTCATTCGACGGCTGTGAAGATGACATGTGATTTGTCAGCTTCGGCTCACGACTAGATTGATGACGTTCAATCGAAAGTAGGAGCGGGTGATTCCTGAGGCTAGTTTGGAGGTGTTGATGAGGTACATGTGTGATGAACTGCTACACAGAAAGCGTACATATGACAAGCAACAAAATCAATCTGAGGGCAGTCAATTCAAATCATCAGTGTTGGTTCAATCGTGTTAGCACAGCAACGGGCATTGGTTGCAACAGATCGGCGGTAATTGCCGACGAGGTTGGACAGAGTTGCCTAGTGGTTGCGCTAGAGGTCTTACAGATGCGTGGAGGCTAAGGAGGTCATGTGAGGTGGCGGTGTGCATAGTTGCGTGTCAAAGCCGAAGACCACTCAGATGATCTGAGTCCAAAGGTAGCAGAACAACTCTGTTCGAGTCGGGATTATGCGGGAGATTGACTCGGCTTGTGCGGGCATAGATGGACCACGAGTCCTACCAGGTTACGCATGGAGGAAGCAAAGTCGGAGACCCAGTTCTACACGAAAGGGGGACGAGGAGGATTCGATTTGGACTCAAAATCCGATGATTAATCTCCCAAAATTACAGCAAGGATTCCACGAGGATTGCAACAACGCAATCGAATCAAACCAACCAAAGCAATGAGGAGATCAAGCTTGATTTCTTGGGTGGCGGTGGTTTGAGGGACGAACTGTGAGCGATAGGAGCACGACTTGGTGTAGTCGTCGTGCAGGTGCCGGCGGAGTTCATTGGGTCGGCTCCGGTGAGGAGGCGACGAATTCCGGTGGCAGGGACGGCGGTTTCCTCTGCGTTGGAGGTGGCCCATGGGCATCAGCATCCTCACCGGCGGGAAGCCCACGACAACGGCGTGGAGGAGTTGGTGAGGTGCGGCGGGCTCTAGTGCTCGTGGTCGGCAGGAGGAGTGGTGGCTGGGAAGCGGCCCGGTAGGCGCTGGGCGACGGCGCACTTGGGTTGAGGAGAAGCGAGCGAAGGAGCGAGAGTGAGAAGGGGATGGATCTGGTTCTCCTGTGTTGACTGGGTCTTGACCATTAGAAAAAAAGGTTGGTTTTTTGGGAGAAGGAAAAGACCGGTCGGTCCGCTAGTTAGATTGTTGATGGTTGAGTCAGTTGTGGCTTTGCACGTGAAGAGGCTATCGGCTACATGGAACGTTAATTTATTCGTGCATTACTATTTGGTCAGTACAAGATAGGACATGTGAGGTTGGATGGCTATGCATGTCTATGCATGCACGTACAAGCTTTTGTTCTAAGGTGGTCTCGTGCATACAAGGAAGGGCACGCATGTATGTCCATGATGCACATGCTTGGATCTTGTGGAGCCATGGCATATGCGATAGAAGGAAATTGATGCATGTATCAAGATAGAGACGTGTTAAATTTTGGTATGACTTGGTAAAGACAACCTTGAGCGGGTGTGTTGTACCAGGGCAACATTGGGTGAAAATCGTAAAGGTCGAAGGTCTCGGGCAATAGCAAGTTGAATACGTTGATGGATATATTCAATGGTTTGTGTAACATACCACTAAAACCACTTAGGAGGCTATGTAATATTAAATGGTTGGTAAAATAAAAATATCCTCTTTTGAGTTTGATATAAATTCTCTTTCTTAGGTTTCTGTTTATTTTATGCATATGCATTGTAGGGATTTAAGTGAATGAACTCGATGATTAAACTATCAAAATAATAATTTAAAGCATTATAAATGATGGAATAATTCAAATAGCTCAACCCAGGTGTGTGGAGTAACCTATGAATTTTGCTGGGCCTTATCGTCTTATTTGCTTATTCAAACAAATATCACAATTAAACTAAAAATTGGAAAATTTCAGATTCTCTGGAACATATTTGGGCACTTCATTAGAATTTGACCAAAAATATTTTGTTTGGGGAAATTGGTTCAGAATATAGAGGAAATAGTACTTTACCATTTTGCCATTGGGTTCTTTACCTAAATGCCTCTGGAAAATAATTTAATTGGAGGGCAAAGTTGGAATCTAGCAACAGTTTTGGACTTAGCTTAATTTCCAGCTCTCCCTCTCCTACACATAGCCTTCACTGCCAGGTGGGCCCAAGCCTTTGTGGGACCCACTTGTTAGTGACACAGGCATGCCCACGTCACCCTAGCACCGCTTCCACACAGAACACGCATGGCACCACACATCGGCGGCGTCGAGCGCCGCTCTTTCTCTAACTCTCTGTCGGCCGCCATATAAAACTATACCGGCCGACGCACATCCTCTTCCTCTCGCCATTGTTCCATTTTGCGGAGAAACCGAGGGCGATCGTCTCGGAATCTCGAGCAACGAAGGTGTCTTCTTCGGCGCCGGCGAGATTGTCACCGCAGTTTCGCATCATCGGGTGCGTTCCAATCCAGGTTAACCCACGTCTCAAGTTCTCTGTTTGATGCCATTACTAACCCCTCAAAGAACCATTGATTTGGTGTAGCCCATCTCCGGGAACGTGTACCGCGTCAACTTGAGCCACCAGTGAACTCCGAGCGCCGCCATGGAAATCATCAACGTCGCCCGGCCCCAAGAATCCATATCCGGCCGAGTTGTTTCGCCAACGCACTCACCACCTCAAGACGACCGCGAACCCCAAAGGAATCGAGTCGAGAAGCTCTAAATCGGAAGATCCCTTTCGTCTTCCTCATCTCCGGCTGCCGACATAATCCAGCTCTACCACACTCTCTGGTGAGTCTCGGGACGATTCATCATGCATTGAGCTACTCCATGTCACCACTAATCGATGCATGTACTCCTCCTAGACCGCTTGAAACCGGAGGTACCTCATCGACGACAACTGTCAAGCCGTGCCGCCATCGGGACTGGACTGGGTGAATGGAAGCTTGCCGGACATCGTTTAAACGTTGGTGAGCTCCCTAGACGTCCCTAGCCCCACATGCATACTCGTGCGCACTCAGATCAAGTCGCAAACTAAACAAGCGCCTGCATGCCAAAGCGGGTCGCCGCTTCTCCTGCTGCTGCCATCGCAATAGGCCACCATAGCTCGCAAGATGAACCTCATTAGCTTCGTCTAGGAGCCCTTTACCTTTTTCCCTATGGTCACGTCGTCTGGAACCCAATCTTTCACCGCCGGAGTCGCCGCGAAGCTCGCCGCCACACCGCTGCTTTACCGTAGCTACCCTAGAGGCCATAGCTGCGAGCTGTTAAAATCTACAGGGACGTTTAAGCAATTTAAACAGCCACCTACATGTGGGGACATGACCTCGATGTAAATATGCAAAAACTTGAGTATTATTTTGGTTAAAGACCTATGCCACGTGCTAAAGGACTGCGGGATCCATTTGCTAGAATCCCAAGGATTTTAGTGCAAAAGCGCAGTCACTGACTAGTGGACCCGAGTTCTTTTAGACCTTATAAAACCTAAAGTAAAAGAATAAAGAGTTTTTTGATGAACTGAAAAAGGACTTCAACTTTGGAAATTCATAATAAATTCATTATACCTCTAAAAATTTCAAACAAAATTTTGTTGAGTTCACATTTTTATGCTCTATAATCTGTAGGTACTAAACTCAACAGAATTTTAGTGATTTATGTCTTAAATATTTAAAATTTGCATATAGGCTTAAATTAATTAGTTCCAACTTTAAAAATCCATAACTTTTAAATGGAACCTGATAAAATAGAAATTCTTGCACTAAAAATCTAGTCATCACTGTATCCTTTCACCCTAGGGACAACATTTATTTTAGAGCATAATAAATTTTTCTGTTGCACAAACATGATTCGGATTTTACGTGTATATTTAGACGATGATCAAGCATTCGTTGAAGAGGTGCATTATTTAACTGAACAGGGTGTGGAACAAGAACAAGGCCAGCCACCTTCCTCTTTTCCTTTGACCATATTGATCCTATATTTGAAGGTTTAAAATATTGTTTGCAAAGATGCATGGTTAATTTCTAAATTAAAAAGATGGGTAATTTAAATTGTTGTAGTTATACCTAAAAACTTGCATGATATCCATTTGAAAAACTCCACTTAATATTTGGCACCCTCAGGGTATTATAGGTATTGTTACCTTTCGATAAATTTACTGTACATCAAGTATCGACATGCTAGCTTAGCGATGCCTAGAATAAATTAATACTTTCATTATGGGCATTTTATTATTCTAAAACTTGTTGATTTTAAATAACTACTCACTGAAATTAAGTGTGTATTTATTTGTGAACTAAAATGAGAAAAAGATTATTTAAGTCTTGGGCAGCAAGTGGTACACATATGGTATTTAGTTGTGTATCGATGGGAGAGTGTATGCCTAAGATATTTAAGGACTTCACTCAATGTCAGTCACTTGTGTTTATAGTATGACCACACGTGCTATTATGAGATAGCCATAGCTTACTAAGTTGCCCATGGTTTAGTCATGCATTATGGTAGGCCGTTGTAGTATGAATTAGTCTTAGCGATGATTTATAGGAACTACCTATTTACCTATATGGTAGTCTAGGCATCTAAGTCTGTCCAATACAACGATATGGTGCCTCATGGTAGGAAAGAATGCTTTCACTACCATGGTGTTAGGCTCAGGCGTCGGCCCGTCTCCTAATGGTTCTAGGTCATATGCCTAGGACGGAATCACACCTATCGTGCTGGTGTAAGGCTAAATCATGAGTAATGTAAAGGCTATGTTGTGAGTAGTAAATCGGGTACTTCGGTATCGCGTGGCATGTTTTACATGATTACTATTTTACATCATGTGGGTACAGTGTACGGGCTCTGCAGAGTTTAAACTAACCGGTTAGCCACGCTCTCGGTTATGAGCGGCATAAGGATATGTGTTGAGTATAGACGAATGATTTTACTCTGTGTTCTTAATATCTTTAAATTCAAGTTTATGGAATGATGTGAGAAATAATTTGAAATGATTTATATACTTGATGCTCTGGATAGTACCAAGTAGTATATAATGTAAGATATTATTTTACAGATATGATGCCATAATGATATACCTAGTTTTGCTGAAAGTTTATTGGTTCCATACGATTTAGAAAATGTCTTGTGGAAATAAATCTTGCTTTATGCTGAAAATGAGCCAACTTGAACCATTCCTTTGATTATGCCATGCATGTATGTTAGGATTGGCGATGCCAGTACATTATTCGTAATGTACTGACTCTTACTACTATTGTTGTTTTCTGTTTCAAATTTTTCTTTTAGATTCAGACGCAGGTGAATCCTTTAATGATGATGAGTGCCTTGTTGGGGATAGTTCTGAGTTTCAGGACGGTTCTAATTAGGGTCTACCCTAGTCAGTTGCAGAAACGGTCTTGGATAGAATAATGCTTCCGCAGAACCACTAACTATTGCGCCGGTCGGCCATATCTATAATTATTATAAAGACTATATAATATCTAAGAATTTGAACTCCCTTGTTGGGATATCAACTGCTAGATGAAAGTGTGTTAGTAAGTTCTGTAATAATAGGACTTGCTAAGACATGAGTAAGAATTTTGATCATTGGAGACGTTGTAGAGCTCATGCAACTTGGTCAAGTCTCCTGGATGTGTAACACATCTGGTCACCACCTTCGAGTGGTTTGACGGGCACATACCAGGCTGAAGTTGATTGGCACGCGTGAGTCCCAGCAATATCTTCTTTGTTCAATATTCGGTACCTCGGAATTTATATAGATGATGTTACTTGTGATTTTCCTTCACATAGAGGTTTGAATGGCTAATATGAGTGTATGGATCTCATTCATCGAGATTATGTGGGAATCACAATTGGCATTGGAAAATATAAGTTTCGGCGTGCTCGACAGTTTGTTTGGCAGTACAGGGTATATCCAGGATCTGCAGGGTTTGCATGATGGGGATATCTTAAATCAGCGTCACTGAAGAGGAAGAGCAAGCGTTATGGTGGTAATTTCTTCGGGTGATTCAAGGCAACAGTGAATTTTCTCGAAGTATCATGGATTCAATCTACGAATGCGGAAAACCATGGATGTTGGATTTATTAGCTCGATTCATAAGGCAAAGGGAAGAAAAGGCTCTCGTCACGTCTAGTGAGTTTGATTTATCTATTTGGTGATGACGCGTTATCTGGCCAAGGATTAGATCAAGTCAAATTTAAAATGAAAGATGAAGGTGAACATAGTCTTTGGGGAGTTTATGATGTGATAGCTAGAAAGGAATCCAATTTCGCTTGGTAAGACGATTGTGATGATAGGAAAAAGGTGAAGCACTGTTGTTGGTGGAGTCAAGAGGAAGAAGTTACAGTGATAGCGGGAGTCTCTTGCTTACGGTGAGCCTGGTGTAGGCTTGTCGGGGCAGCTTGGCGTGAGCGGCGAAAAGGAACCAACTCAAGTCTAGTTACACGGAGATTCGTGCATGGGACAAATTCAGATTGGCGTGGAATATTCGTCAAGATGAAGTTTGTTAGAGTTTGTGTCGAATATGTGTACAAAATCGGTGTCCTTATCATGTTTGGATTTTCTATGATGTTTCTTTTGTGTTCGGTTTTCGATGATGATTTCGAAGCCGGTTTTATAACACTTGCTTTGATAGGTGTAGTAGTGAAATGGTTTAGCTGTAGTTCCATGTATCGCGTGAGATTTAATTAGCTATAAAGTATAAACCCATTTGTTGTGCCTCACTGGCAGAATATGAAGTCCGAATGATGGTTTGGCTTTGAGCTTTGTACCTTTTTGTTACATAGCTGAGAAAGATAGTAAAAAATGAGTTTTAAAGTATTCGTATTCTTCATAGCTAACAATTGTATATATATTATTTTGCAACGCATGGCCCCCCTCAACTAGTGGTTTGTAATAGTAGTTATTGGCAAAGCTATGTGCGTCTCTAGAGATGTACACTAGATTATTTTTATAGGTGTACACTAGATAATTGACAATAGCTAGACAATTAAGTAAGTTCTAAGACGTAAGCCCCATAAAAGTTGTGGCCTTGTTATTTTCTGATTAAGATGTAGATTATTTTCGGTTTTTGTTAGCGTGTTTTTCAAATTGCTAAATGATAAGTTCCGTATGAAAATTTTCTATATAAAAGTTGCTTTAAAATATCAAATATATCCATCTTTTAAGTTTGTAATAATTAAAACTTAACTAGTCACGCGCTATTAACTTTTTAGTTTTGCGTACATGAACTTAATATTCATCTGACTTAAAGTTCAAACGGGGCCTAAATTAAAGTAATTTTGTTTGAATCTTGTTACTCCAGTAGCTCCGTTAATTTGGCATTGAGGTGGATTACAATGATTTTATTTGGTGAGGTATAGCATATGCTTTTCTTTTAGTCTAGCATATATTATCCCATTTATTTTTATATGTTGTTGGTTAGTTACATATATGATATATGATGTTGGTTAGTTACATAGAAATGAGGGAGTACTCGGCAATGTTATATAGAAGAATTGCGAGAGAAACAGCAATTGGATGATTTAGTACAACCTTAATTTTAATTGAAAATAAACTATAATTGATAGGGATTTACTTTGTACAACAACCTAGAAAATAGGGCAGCTAGCGCGCCGCAATATCCATCGATTCGATGAAGGGAAATGCAAAATGGGGAGCTACTGTTGTGTGAAGACAGAAGAGTTAAAATACCACTCCGTATAGTTCAATGTATACATGGTGGAGGAGATAAATACGTTATTGTTTTTGGATTCACTCCCAGAAAACGGACTTTTCTGGTGGTGATTAGTATTTAGTACTGATATTATATATTTTTCAGATAGTTTTGGAATATTATTTCTGTGTTAGATTGGTATAACCTGTTGGTTTTAGAACTGGAGATTGCAAATCTGTATACATTTTCTGGTGGTGATTAGTATTTAGTACTGATACTATTTTCATATGGTTGGAATATTTCTGTGCAAAGTGTGCAGTACGTGGAGCATTTCTGCTAAAAAATCTCCATTGTCAAAATTATATCTACAGATCACTCTCAATGAACCCTCTGAAGATATCGCAAGACCAAGCGAGATGTGGTTTATTTTGTATATTACTTACTAATCGTCCCCGAATCAAGCAATGTGGTTAGTATCAATTATGAAGTGTGAACATCCAGACAGACTAATGTGGTGTTTGAATGTCCTGAAGATAAAAATTAAGTATTTCAAGTAAAATGAGATGATATTAACGGGTGATTAATTGAGTTTTAATTATTACAAACCTAAAAAATGGATTTATCTGTTTTAGAACAACTTTCATATAGAAATTTTTTTGCACGAAACGCATCGTTTAGCTGTTTGAAAAGCGTGCCACGAATATCTTTATCTTTTATCCTCATTTGTATAGAAACTTTTGTATAGAAACTTTTTGCAAAAAAAACATATCGTTTAGCAATTTGAAAAGCGTGCGCGCGAAAAACGAGTAGGGTGAGTTAGTAACTCAAGCAAAAGAACTCAGCCTTAAGTGCTCGATCTTCCGATCGGCTAACCCCGCTGCGGCGTCGCGGGTGCTACAATTTCTGCTACAAAAATGACATTGTCAAATTTATATATACAGTCACAGATCACTCAGTGATCCCTCTAAATATACCGCAAGACCAAGTGAGACGTCAGATGTTGTCGTTTATTCTGTGCTATATTTCTAATCGTTTCAATTAATATTGTACTTTCTTCGTTTCATATTATAAGTCGTTTTGATTTTTATAGTCAAATTTATTTATTTTTGATTAAATTTATAGAAAAAATTAACAACATCTGTAACGTCAAATTAATTTAGTTAAAACATTTAATATATTTTCATACTTGTTGAAAATGTTGGCTATATTTTTAAAAAAAGTTGTTAAAGGTTTAAAAAATTTTATTAGAAAAAAGTTAAAATGATTTATAATATAAAATGGAGATATTATAAGATAATGAGATTGGAACGTTGAAGGTCGTATATAATGCAGTAGCAGTACAACGCCGGTATTAATTATGAAGTGTATAAGCTTGAACGTACACCCAATTACTAACCGTCTAACCGTGTTCTTCTGATCGGCGAACCCGGCTGCATCGTCGTCGCTGGTGCCGGGTGATAGGAGCACGCGCGGCCGCCGGCCGGTTGTGAGCCCCCGGTTTTATATACCGGGAATCTCATGTGTATTACAATACCATTTCCTGAATCAGTAGATGGTACACACATGGCACAGTTGTATTTCTCAAGCTGACATCGTCTTACAGGTCTTACAATATATTAATAATACAAGGGTAGCTCAAATGAAACCCGAATAGACCAAGCATGGTCGACAGCAACACAAAATACCAAAACAACTAAATGAAGTAGCGAAAGCGAAGCAGCGGCGGTCCATCTTATTCCACACGCATCGACTGGTGAACCTAGGTCCCTATTCCACCGTCCTCGGTACTCCTTGCCAGCATAGCACATGTACAGGTCGACACCAACACCTTTCTAAAAGATGTAAATAAGCAAGAGTGAGTACCAACCGTACTCAGCAAGCCACCACTACAGAATGCATATAATGTTCATAGGGGTTCAAGGATGGCTTGGTTTATTTGCATGAAGCTAGTTTTCACAAATTATTTCACAAACCTATGCCATAACAGTTTTAACTGAAAACCACGTTAAGTTGAAGTTGTCATTAACCTGCGAGAGTTCATCCACCTTCCTCAAGCCTCGCTTGGTCCGGTTTACCCTCGCATCCAATTTCCACAGTTTTAACCACTACGACCTTTTTGCACATCAGGCAAGGTCACGCCTTCCATACCCATCATATTTTAAGCAATATTACAAATTGACGAGGCTAGTCAAGAGTAATACAAGTCCCGGCGCTCATTAACCGCGAGCACGGCTATTCGAATAGTTTAATTTACTCACACTGCAGTGGATGTACGCTTTTAATCCCACACTCCGTGACGCACCCAACACATGAGACTTGTCACGGCCCGGTTTTTCAGTTACCCTCGCATGGCGGCACCCGCTCCAAGGACTATGAATCCCCATTGCACCCCCGGCGCCACATTCCTACCTCGAGCCGGTTGTGAGGGGAGTCCTGGCGCTCCCGAGATTGAAGGTTACATCATACATATATAAAGCTTGACGTCATTAAACCACACACTTCCACATTTCCATACCGATATCCAGAACCTACCATGTCTGGGGTGCCACCCCACGAGAATAACCTAGTCCACCGGGTCTAACCCCACTCAAGAAGTGTGGTCGTACTCGGTTCGTTTCCTGCTTAGCTTCTTGACTCGGTCCTTAACTGACCAGGGTCGGCGGCTTACCGTTCCCAGAACCACCCATATTCTATCCGTGCCGCCCCAGTCGAAATCACTTTTGTTTAATTAAGTTTTTGGGTTTTCACAAAGGTTTTCATGCTGTGGGTGGCGCTTATGTCTCCACCCGATCTCTATCAATCACTCCCATCGAGTGATCAGTGTAACCACATCCACATATCCCACATATGGAGTGTATAACGTCTATGTAAGCAGGGCTAAGCAGTGAGTAAATAATCACGCGTAAAGTAATATACTCAGGTAACAAAGGTGTGTAAATACATAAGGATAAACAATATCAAAGGTAAGGCTTTAAGCAAATGTAGGTACGCGTTTTATAATTAGCATGCAATTTTATTTGCAATCAACACATTTATAAAAATAGGATCAACATGTTCGAGGAAGGGGGCGTAGTGACTTGCCTTGCTCAATTGGGGGTTCGTTCTCGATTAGCTCAGTTTCCTCCTCGCAGATGTACCCTGTCCGGTTGAATACTAACGTCACAAACTACTCGCTAACACAAAAAGAGCCAAAAATTCTAGAACAATCAAAAATAACCAAACTAGTGCCATTGCGTAGATCTTGATTTTAGAAAGATTTTGACGAAAGTTTCGTTCAAATCCGACTTAAAACGAGGGAGATATGGAATTCGAAAGATTGAAAAAGTTTTAAAACAAAGAAAAGGGAAAGGTCTGACGGGTGGAACCGCCCTTAACTCCTCACGTACAGGTTTTGTTTTTAAAAGAGTGTGCGCATGGTGAGGTGAAGGGCTTGGGCGAGCTACAAGCATGCATGCATATGCATACACACGGCTAGCTAGCTGCATGCATGTGAGCTGCTTGCATGCATGCACACGTACAGCCAGCTAGCTGTGTGGCGCATGCATGGCCGGCGGCACAGCGGTGATCGCTGCGGAGGGCAACCGCGTAGGGAACGGGTACGGTGTTGCGCCTCACAACGTTACCGTGCCGCGGCAACAACGGCGGTAAGGAAACAAAAGCAAGAGGAAGAGCAGGAGAGGAGCTCACCTTGCGGCAGCCGGGTAGCGGCACACCGAGCGGTGATCCTCACACGAAACTACGGTCGTCGATGTACAGCCTGGGGACAGTCGGCCCGCGGATCGTCCTCGCACACCACGTGTTCGATCGGTGGCAACAAACGAACACACAGCGTTAAGGAGTAAATGTTAGCGGGTTAGTGCAGGTTAGGGGTTAGGGGTTAGCGAGTTAGAGGTCAGCGGGTTAGTGAGTTAGAGGTCAGCGGGTTAGTGAGTTAGAAGTCAGCGGGTTAGTGAGTCAATGGGTCAAATATTAGATGTTAGAGGTTAGCCGTTCAATAAGTTAGTCGTTCTCGGGATTCCGATGACGGCGCGGCGGCCTATCCGTCCTCTTGCTCAACTGAGGCCCAGCTGGAGCCGGCCGCGGTGGAGAGGTGTTTCAGACTTCTAGAGAGAAGCTTGGAATGTAGAGGGATGTAGTGTGGACTTGGGGCTGCTGGTGGGCTTAGGCCCGAAATTGAAGAGAGAGGCAATATGGACTTTTGTAAAAGATTACATGGACTCGGCCCGATGGAAAAGGAGGGAGGTCTTATAGACTTCCTAGTTGGGTAGCCCAAAGAAGAGGGACCTCATTTAGACTTCTTCAAAGCTTGAGGGCCCACAGAGAGAAAGGGGTGGGTCCCACTGATGGGTCCTACCATCTTTTTCTTTTCTTTTCTTTTTTTTTCTTTCTCTTTTCCTCTTTCTTTCCTTCTCTTTCTTTCCTTCTTCTCTCTCCTTCTTATCTCTTCCTTCTCTCTTTTTCTTGCTCCTGCTTCTCTGTTTCTTCCAGAGGAGAGGAGAGTGCTGCGGCTGGGGGAGAGCGGCAGGCCGGGGCACGAGGCGACGGCGGCGTTGCGGCGCGGGCGCGCGGGCGCGGCCCGGCAAGCGGCGGCGCGGAGGCTGGGCGGTGCGGCCTCGGCAGCGCGGCGCGCGTGCTCGCGGGCGCAGCGGCTGGAGGCCAGGGGCGGCGGCGGCATGGCCGGGGGTCGCGCCGGCCGGGGCGGCGCGTGCAGGCCAGGCTACGTGGCACGGGCGCGGCGCGGCGACGGCTACGGCGCTCGGCCGGGAGCGGCGGCGCAGCTTGGCTAGGGCGCGGCAGCGGCGACCACGGGTGGCTGCAGCGCGGCGCGCGGCGGCCGGGGTACGGCGGCTACGGCGTCGGCGTGCGGCTGTGGCGCGCGGCCGGGGAGGGCGCAGGCCGGGCGTGGAGGTGCGCGCGTCGCGGTAGAGGCGGCGCGGGCCGAGGTGGAGGGGCGGCGCGGCGCGGCTTGCGCGCGGGCCGGCCACGGCGTCGGCCGAGCAGCGACGCACTGGGGCTCGGCTCGGCCTGGGCGACGGCCGGGCTGAGCGTTCGGCCAGGTGGAGGCGGCGCGTGACGCAGAGCGGCAGTGCACGGCAAGAAGGCGGCCGATCGAACGACAACGGTGTCCGGCCGTCGGTGTGATGGCAACAGTGAGCGGAAAAGGGCGGCTTTTATAGCCGTCGCAGCCGGCGGACGGCGACAAGGACGGCTCGGCCGAGCGGGGCCGACGGTCCTGTTGGGCGGTCGCAGAGCGAGGACAGTGGCCGGTGCGGCATGGGTGAGCTCGGTTCACACCTTTCGGCGTGGACGAGTGACACCGGCAAGCTCGTCGCGGTGCCATGGCGCACTGGACCGTGTGCAGACATGGTCGTATGCTTGGCGGAGAAGGCGGCGACGGTGCCTAACCATGCTTAGTGTACAGTGCAGGACGGTGCCTAATCTCCGATTTGCAGGGACGGTGCCTAACCAGGGAGCTTAGGAAATAAAGAGCTGAAGGACGTGTGCATGTATGCATACTGGGAGAGTAATAGAGTTTGCTTGTTGTTGTTCTGTGTATACAGGGAGGTAGATGAGTATTTTGGCTTGCAATGAATGGAGTGAGTAGAAAGCAAAATAATTTAGAACTGGTAAAAATTGGACGAGCGATTTAGGACGTATTTCGGATTCCAAAATCCAAACACGAAGATTTTATTTGGAGAAAAGATGACTGGAGGAAAAACTCGGCTTCTGCAGGTTCCATCGGTTCACGATTAAATTCGACGAGAGAAATGGCCGTCGAATTTTGATATGTATCTGCACAAAAATATTTGTTGGCGGTAGGATTCCGGAACAAATATTGCTAGGATCTCCGGATGGAAGGAAAATTATTTGGAAAGATATTTTGGAGGGAAAAGAAATGTGAGTCTACAAGGAAATAATTAATTGGGATCTTTGGCACAGATTCTAGACACACACAAATAAACAATTAACAAGCAAACTAAAATTATGCCTAGGACTAGACTTTGTCTGAGGAGATCATATTTTTGAAAATAGCCTGTTAGGAATTTATATTTCGCAATTAAGGTTTCTAGTAAATACTTTACCAATAGACATTATTTTGCAAATAATTTACAAAAGCTTATCACCCTATATAAAGGTTCATACAAAATAATCAAAGCTATTTCTTTAGTGGAACGGTATTTGTTTTAATAAATTATCCTTTAATGGGTTTTATCCAAAATAGTGATACATATAGATATATAGCTTTATTTATAAAGTAAATATGCCCGAGAGTTTTTGTTTTTCGAAAATAATTGGCATATGCAAATCATAGTTCCTTGAATAAATAATTATTTGAAATAAAATACCGACATATCCTCAGACGTTCGTCTATTAGCCCACGTATAAACGAAAAACGACAGATCGAATTAAATTAATTCAGGCATGAATGTATTTTGAAAAAGATTTTTGGTTATTCCGAATTTTTAATTCCGTATTCCAAAGTCGAAATTTTCAGGGTGTTACACCGGTGGTGCTTCTCGGCGCGAGGCCGCGCTCTTAATTAGATCGGCGCACAGGCAGCGAGCGGCGGCCATGCTCGCCTGCCGCTGCCGGCCGCACGTGGTGGTCAGGCTCGTGTTGTCTCGATCGGCCATCGGTGGACGAAGGGGACAGATGCGATCTCGGAATTTTAGTCCCACATCGCCATTTCGTGCGAGAACCGCGGCAGATAAAGCGTGTGGCGTCCCCGTCTCCGATCACCGGGCCTAGTAGCGCAGGCCTGTAACTCCGGCTTCGGAGGGTAGGATTGGGGAGGGTTAAGGGCTCGGCCCACCACAGGAGGCGCGCGCCCGGATTGGTTTCTGGACGAGTGAGTTCTTTGCTTCCCCCTTTGATTTCGCTGACTTAGGCCACCTTGATTGCCTCCCAATGATGCATTGATGTTTAGTACCCAGCGCTACCGATCCGTGTTAGGGTTTAATGATTACGTGCTCCTTGTTCATCTGTAGGATGGACCCGGACAGTAGCTTCAACTTAGAAATCTGGATTGTTTCTCGCAATTCTCGTGCACGGTGGTTTTCGTTGAACTAAGTGGTGGATGTAGACCGCACTCAATTCAGGGACCTGCTTGCTGATTTGGTCGAGAAGTATCCTCATGAATACGGTGACAAAATCAGCTTGTTCTTTTTCTGCACTAAGACTAAATCTCACATCCCAGTTTGCAATGACCAAGATTTGCTTGAAATGTTTGCAAAACATAGGGCTATAAAAACCTGTTTGTTGATTGTTGCTTATCATAGCCCAAGTAGTGAGCCCCCTGTGATTCCTGATTGGGATTCTTCTAGCCTAAGCACTGTGAACCCTGTACAACCCCCATTCACCCCTTGTATTGCATGTCCAAGCTTAGTTGAACCAACCAGTGGCACACTCAATCAATCTGCTGAACCAACCAATGCCACAAAGAGTCATTCTGCTAAAACTGAATACCTTTGTAACCCAAATCCAATGAATGAGCATGTGGGTGTTGATGATGAAGGTCTGTACATTGAGATGGGTCCCAACTATCCCACTCCTCCTCCTCCTAATCCTCAGAACCAAGGTGAGACTGAAGAAAGGGAAGGTGACAGTTCTGGTGATGATGAATGCAATGAGGCTGACTCTGATTATGAATCATCTGATGATGAAGTAGAAGACATAGATGATGAAATTAAAGACAGGGAGCCAGAAAATATGCCTGATGCTTTTTATGATAAGAAGGACCCTCCTATGTCAGTAGGAACTGTTTATTCAGATATGGATGCTTTTAAGATTGCTTTAGCTAGCCATGCTGTCAAACATGAGTACAACTATGACATTGAGAAGAGTGATACAGGGAGATACAGGGTGAACTGTGCACAAAAGAGTGATGGCTGCAAGTGGAGACTTCATGCCTTAACTGGAAAGGATGGAAACAATATATAGGTGATGTGTTGCATTGTTTTCTTTGATTGCTACCAGTTTTCATTCATGTCTGGTTTGTCTGGTTTGTCTGGTTTGCAGGAGAAAAAGGTCCCCTACCCTCACACATGTCAGAGCACTAGGAGGCAAGGAATATGTGTTGGGGTCACTCAATTCTGGGTGTGTGATTGATTGGTTGAAGGAAGATGGGAATATTGGGCCAACAGAACTGCAGAGGAGGTTGAAGGAACACCATAAAATTCTGGTGCCCTATAAAAGAGTGTACAAAGGTAAATATCTTGCCATGGATAAGATTTAGTAGATAGTACTTTTTTGACAGGAAGGTTTAGGGGACAGTTGTGCATAGCTTGTGCAGTAGATGGGCACAACTGGATACATATCCAGTAGAGAATTTCAAGAAGAGGTATAGTGGAAAGGTATTTGTAACGTCCCGCCTCCACGAGGCCAGGCCCGCTTACACCTAGCAGCTTAAATAGGACTTAGACTGCCCTCTTAACATTGTGCGCACCCGATAAGGACTTCCTGGTCGGTCACCCATCCCTAGATTTCTCTAGGACTTAGACTGCCCTCTTAACATTGTGCGCACCCGATAAGGACTTCCTGGTCGGTCACCCATCCCTAGATTTCTCTAGGCCAAGCACGCTTAACTTTAAAGTTCTTTGGAGATGGGCTTCCGAAAAGAAGTTGCAACTTGTTGGCATAAGTATCCTATCAATCCTATTATGCCTTGGGCCGGGGTGTTACAGTATTTGATGATCATTTATGGGCTTCTTCATATGCATGGAGCCCATACATGTTTGAGAAGCACTATCAAGTCATGGTTGCAGCCAAACCAGAAACAATGAAGTATTTGCAAGAAACTCACAAGAAGCTGTGGACTAGGAGCCAGTACAGGACTGCATCAAAGGTAGATTATGTCACTAACAATTTGGCAGAGTCATTCAATAACTGAATCAAGCAAGAGAAGGGAAAGCTCTTGGATGACTTGCTGGACACTATAAGGTAGAAAATTTTGATCAAATGGAACCAAAGGAAGAAGGTAGCCAAGAAATTCACTGGAAAAATTCTTCCTCACATCCTGCAGAGGCTTAAGGAAGATAGCTACAATCTGGATATTGAGGTGATCACAGCCTCTCCAGAAGGTGTGGCAGAACTATGTGCAAAAGGCACAAATGGCTCTGGGTTCAGGTTTGTGGTCAGCCTAAAAGATATAGCCTGCACTTGTAGGGTTTTGCAGGGCTCAGGCATCCCATGCAAGCATGCAGTAGCCTACATTACATCCATTGCTGGTGAAAATCTGGAGGACCATGTGGATGACTACTTCATTGTGAACAGGTTCAGAGCTACATATGAGGGTTCCATCCCTTGCATACCAGACAAGAGCATGTGGCCCAAAGCTACTCATGACTTCTTCATGCACCCTCTCTTGCTTAAGTCCATAGCTGGAGGCAGGCACAAGAATAGGACAAAGTCAGCACTTGAGGGAGGAAGCAGCAGCCAGAAAAAATCAACAAAAAAACATGAGTGCCCCATCTGCCATCTGTTAGGCTATCACTGGTACACATGCAAGAATGGCAACCCAGAAGATATAGTTGCAATGGAGGCAGAAAGGTATACCTCCCTCCTTACTTAGTTTGCATACATATGTACATGTTCAAAAACTTTGTTAACTAAATCATTTCTTGCTATGTAGGGGTCTACCAAAGAAGAGGTTAAAGAAAACTGTACCATGTAACACAGAGACCAGTATAGTCTTGGCTAATCCCTCCCAGATGGTCTTCCCAGCCAATGAAGCAGTGGCCAATGTAACCCACAAAAAAAGGAAGAAGTCTTCTTCATCTGGTGCCAACAAGAAGAAAAAGGGGGCATCTGCCATTACTACTACTACTACTACAACCTCAGAACAATTCAGTATGACCAATAGTGTGTCCAACAGGTTTGTTTTTATTTTTGCCACATGTCTTCAAATCACCAAAAAAATTCATCCATGGCACCTAATGCATCATGTTTTTTTAGCACAAGGTCTGCAACTGGTTCCAATGATCTAGTTCCACTACAATCTGTGGCACCTTGCCCTGATGAGACCATTCAACAGGACACCCAGCCACTGCAGGTTGTGCTGCCCATGCTTCACCCAGAAAGAAGATATGCAGCAAAAGAAAACTTACCCCAAGAAAGAAGCAAGTTGCAGCCACTCCATCAAACCCACATAGCCCTGCTAGAAATACCAGGAGCAAGAAGCTCCAGCTGCAGTAAAAGGTGCTTGTTCTTTTGGTCTGTGGCAATTGTTCTTTTGTTTTTGTGATGGTGAAAAACAACTGCCATGTGGTTCTTTTGGTCTGTAACAATGCAAACCAGTAAAGTAGTTGCTAAGTTGCTAAGTGATTCTGCTATGTGGTTATTTTGGTGCTGTCATGTGATGAAACAGCTAATTATGAATGGATTTATGATATTTTGTTACATTCTGGACAATTACACTATTATTGCAACTTCATTCATCATTCATTCATCATTCATTCATCCATCCATTCATGCATACATCCATTTATCCATCACTACTCACACACACAGCCACCTACTTCTTGAAAATAGCATACATAGCAAGAAAAATGCAAACATCGACCATCTTTTCAAGCCACTTAAGCTGCTGCATCACCCTATTGTACTTGTGCATTGCCTAAAACTCTAGCAGCCTGAGAACCTTCCTGCATGATAGCCAGTGGAGGTGCAGTAGGGAAACCATCTGGTGCTGCCACTGCCTGTAGGGGAACAACATGAATTGCAGCAGGGGCATGAGGTGTCTGCACTCCAGTGTCCAGCATTTCATCCTCCCACTAATAATACTGACAGCCTTCAATCTGAAAGCCAAACCATCAACACAGGTTTGCAAGCACATGGCAGTTGGGGCAAAGCACCCGCTTCACCCTACCACCATAGTTGCTGGATGCTTGGAACATGGCTGCAGAAGATGAGAGATGAGAAGAAGAGAGGTGAATAAGATGGAGATGGAGTGGGAAGAATTATATATAGGAGAAGGGCCAGGGGCTATTTGGCGCCAAACAGCCCCGCCTTTAGCGCCAAAAAAATTGGCCTATGGCTGCACTCGGAATGGCACAGAAGGAAACAAACTTGTTAAAATGGCCACTCAACCCTAAGGGCAACTAGGTCATTTTGTTGCGCTATTACCCACCGTTAGGAGCAAAAACGGATGGAATGGTTTCGAGGGCGCGATAAAGTTCGACGATGGCATCGAGGGAGGCTCGAACTTTTTAGTGGCATAGAGGTAGGCACCATCTTTCTTAATGGCATACAGGTAAAGACCTCTCAAAACCTATACCAGTTGTACATATGATGAGAAAACAGCAGATGCAGACTGCACAGCCCTTGACAAATGCTGGTGAAAACATATTGTACAAGGGACAAGATTTATCAAGAAAACAGGATCCTCCATTTAGGCAAACAAGCCCACAGAAACTGCCAAGTGCTGATGAAAATGTTGTCCCGATGATCCAAGGTTTGCCAACAAGATGAGCCCAACATTGAGGCAAACAAACCTTCAGCTAGAAAAAACACAAGGGCCAAGATAACATGTCACTCCCTCTAGGTCAAGTGTATTAACAACCAAACCTAACAATCTCACAAGTATTGAATATGCATTAAGGAGTCAATCTGATGAAAAAACTCAGAAGAAACATATCGCTATCATGAAACCAAGACATGCTGAGATGAAAACACATTGTTCAATAGGAAAGATTTACCCCTTGTGTGTGATCTCGCCTAGTATAAGTAGGTCGTAGTACTTGTGCTTAATTCCAATGTTCCCGGCTACTTCCATACATTGTTATGACTTGGGTCACTACTAACATGTTGGCAATTATGTGCGCGTGTGCATGTTTTGTGTGTGTGTGTTTGTTTGTTTGTTTAGTTGTGTGTTCTACACTATCTCTTATCGAATTTGTGTCCTTAAAAAACAATCAGAAGTCACTTACAATATTTTTCTATTATCATACTTGTCTAAACATTATCAAACATGCATCCTTGGGGAAAAAAACTATGTTAAAATTGTGTAGGTTGGTGTGTGGGTTCTACACAATCGTAATAGTACTTATGTGAATATTACCAATAATCTACGCCCTTGAAAAAATTAAAAGAACACTCAAATAACCAATTTTTTATTAAATTTTTATACAATGAAAATTACGATATCTCAATTAACATAAACCAAGAACGAATGAGGCATGGACAGACAATAGTGGAATTCAAGTTTGTATGGCCAAATTGTGTTTTGACTAGAAAATCGGCACATCAGTTGGCATGCTAGTTAGTTTACAACCCGTGCATATTATTTACAACTCTTCTAGAACATAGAAAAAAATTATAATTTTTAAATTAGTTAGTTTCTTTAAGTACATGAGTTAGTTTAATCGATATAGAAATCATACATTGAAAAGGACCTCTTATTGGATTTTAATTTTGTGTTTGTCCAAACTTGGGACAAATCAAAATTGAATACTAATGTATGCATGTCATGAGTTTGTTTTAACTTTGACAAATGACTACATATGCTATTAAGAAAATAAAGAAAATATATGTTATCTCAAAATATCAGTGATATCATAACACCTAGACATTTTCATATCCCTTAATTAGTATCTAGCAAAAAAAACTAAATATTATATGAAAAAAGGTTCTCAGCAAATACAAAATTTCATCCAATATTTTATACTATTTATGTCTTTTAATTTTGCTATTTGTTTTTTCCTAAAAATATAGGATAACAATATAGTCATCGTACTTGTCTTAATTTCCGACTTAATATGTAGTATAGTGTATTTATCTTCCAACTTAACCCCTTGTAAATCTTATTTATATAAGGATATTTTAAAAAGTATTTATATTTTTTCTTTCTCATTTTTTTTTAGTTTTGCTTGGCTTTTGCTTTTCTTCTTTCTTTGTCTGCTACTGCATGTGCAATTAGCCAAGGAGCAAACCAGCGACGTGCAATGGCGAGGAACGAGTCAACAACGTGCAACGACACGCTAGCGTGAGCGTATGAAGGGCACCAAACGGCCAAAAGTCCATGATTGGGCCTCTATACGGCCTAGTAGAGGGAGAAACTAGGGTGTGCGCCTTCCTCCTTTTTCTTCTTTTTCATTTTTTTTTTGCCAGTACGTGTGTTCCGGATTAATCTAGAGTGGCCAGGCGCAAGAGACATGCATAAAATGCATTTACCAAATTGCTTGCAATTTATTGTGCCAAGTGAACCAATAGGATGCCAGCAGAAGTGCCGGCTTTAGATTAGTAGATTTGAGTGGAAAGACTACTAACATAATTATGAATGGAGGGCAATATATTGATCTTAAGAGAAGTAATCTCTGAGCAACCACAATGTGGTATAAAAGTAGGTAGTAAGCAATAAAATAGCCTTACTACCCATCAACAAGTATTGTGAAAGGTGACAATAGCAACTACCAGGTAGTATGGGAGTTTTTTTTAAAAATAATATTGTTTAAATGAAAAATTGCAAAACTAGTGGGCCTTTGCAGAAAATCGCGGAAATGTGGGCCTGTCGAACCACAGCGATTCGATAGGGCCCAATCGAACGTCGGAGCGATAACAGGCCGGACCGATCGAACGGCCGCGTTTCGACTGGGCCCTGTCGGCACGCGGCATGTCGACAGGCCGGGGCGCCGGCCCAGTCGAACTCCGGCCGTTCGACAGGCCAGCCCAGTCGAACTCCGGCCGTTCGACAGGCCGGGCCGGCCGGCCTTTTTTTTTTATTTGTTAAGTGTTTTTTTTTGTTATTAATACAAATTAAATTGTTAAGAGTTGTTTTTAACTTGTTAATAATTAATTAATGACATATGTTTTATAATTGATTAATTATACTTTGTAAGTTGTTTTCATAATTAAGTTTGTAAGTAGTTTTTATAAATATAATTTTGTTATAATTGATTAATACCCATTTTGAATTGAATGTTTGGAGAAACACATCGGATTTTTAATTTATTAATTTTAGATATATCCATTTTTAATTTATTAATGTACAAAACTTTTTTTTTAATTTGGTAAGAATTGTTTTTAAGTTGTTAGTAAAGAAATAATGAGAGAAATTTTTATAATTGATTAATTATAATTTATAAGTTGTTATTATAATTGTAATTTATTATAATTGACATACACATTTGTAACTGCATATTTGGATAAACATATCGGAGTTGTAATTTAATAATTTTAGATATATCCATTTGTAATTTATTAATTTACATAACCTTATTTTGTTTATCGGTTATTTTCGGAAATTCCAAAAATCACTTTCGGATAGGGCCAAAAATTTGCAGAAGCGAAAATTGGTTCTGTCTATTTTCGAAAATTCCGAAAATCGTTTTCGGAGGACTAAAAAAATTTCGAATTCACAGAACATGTTTTTAGAAACCGAGAAGAAACTTTTTTTAAGAATTGATGTTGAGCACATCCATGACCATACCGAAACAAGGAGAAGTTGTAGTACAATTTAAACATGATACACCTGGTTCCATTGCGGTTACATAGATAAGATTAGATTAGAACTAGAAGAAAGGTAGTGCAAGAGCTGAACACGATGACGATACAACTACCAACTGGTGCATACTACTGAGTGCAACGAGGCCACTTTCCCTTCCTCTGCGCATCGGGATTCTCCTCCATTGCTGCCTTCGCTCGCCGCGCACGCTCAAGCTTTCGCTCCCGCTCTTCCCTGTACGCAGCAACACTCCTCATTTCCGCCTCTGCCTTGTGCTCTTTTTCTGCGGCCTCCTCCTTGCGTCTCTGCTCTATCTTCTCCTTGCGCTCTGCATCCCATCGCCGCATGTACTCCAACCGCTCCTTGTTTTGCGGCTTGATCTCGGTGTCGATCCACTGCTCAAAATCACATAGCGGTGGAGGGGTCTACAACAAATGCAATGTTTACTAACCAAATAAATTGTTCAAGACTACTTAATACACCAAATAATTATTACAAAACATCAGTTCTCACCATTAAGTTAATGCGGCGGATCTCAGGTGTTGGCTCAAACTCAAAATTGGCACACATCCAGTATCTCTGCATGTACGTCTCCTCGTCATCAGACTTGGCTACCTTGCAAGGATCACCGCACCAGCACATGGGCATTGGAACACCGCTAGGCAAAGGCAATGGGTTGAAGGCATTTCCAGTCTTCGGGCGATAACTACAAATCAACAATAAATGAAACGTCCTGACCCGTTAATCTAGGATTCCTCATTTCATGCACAACGAATAACACATAATATCACAGAAACGTTTTATGTTACCTTGAGTTGGTAGCTTTTCCACGCCTTGGCATCCTACAGTTTAAAAAAAGAACTATCAAATATTGTACACACCCTTAATACTTCTCATTGTACGGTCAAATATAGTACTACTACAAACCAAACGTGTGCACAACAAATCTAGTCTAAAATTATTCACACTTCTAAGTGCTACATATCTACTCACAAATTTCAACATATCTACTCACAGTGCTACAGATCTACTCGCAAAAAATCTAGGGTCCGCATCTAAGTGCTACAGATCTACTCAGAAATTTTAAATACATGGTAATTACAGTAGTATGCGACACAAAATATAACCATACGTCGGGATATTGTACTAACCTGCGATCGAATAAGCACAGCAACAACGCTTCGCGGCTCTTCTCCTTCTTCCTCACCTCTCTCTTTTTTTCCTTCAATTGTGACCGGTTGAAATGAGCACTTCCTCGAGCCATTGGATGAAGAGCGCGTATTCGGAACTATGTAATATATAGTGGAGGAAGGAGAGGCACATATCCATCTAACGTGAGTTCACCAGTAGCATGGATTTGACAACACGTTCACGCGGCAGCGCAAATTGAATGATTGTGTCGAACAAAGCATCGGCAAAAGCTGAGTCCGGACGCCTTCACGCGCCGAAAGATGATAGCGACGTATCGTAAACGTCTGTCACGGGCCAAGAACTGGTAGGGACCAATCGTAGCGCTCTGTTACGCGCCGAAAGTTTTTTGTCGTTTCGTTGAGTAGATGTAGCGAATGACATGAAATGTTTTCGTGACATATGAGTGCGGCGACCGAATAGAGTTACATACGAAGAGGTAACACTACAAGTCAAGAATGCCCCCCTCTCGCACGCTTGCTAGGCCCTCCCTTCTTACGTTGTCTGATTTGCGCTGTGGGATATGTCAAATTATCAGGTGGGTGCCTATGTCGTGCCGGCTGCTGTGAAGTAGCATCCTCTGGCTGCACGGACTCCCCCTGCTGCGTAGGCTGCGTGACCGGAAGAGCACCGTACCAGTAGTCTATGCCAGCTTGCGCATCGGGTGCATCCGTCACAAAGAAATCGTCCACGAACTGTGTTCGAGGAGAGACAGCAAGAACTAAAGAATGCCCTTGCGAAACCCCGTAGTCGTGACCTGTTGCAAAATAGAGGCGATGCCACATGTTCATAGTTAGTAACCATGCATACAAATTAAGCGAACGATGATGGTAACTACGATCTAAACAATACTTACTTGTGTGCTGTGTGTACCCTGACTCCGGTGCGCGTGGAGTAACGTACAGTCCCCAACCCGGTGTGGGCGCCAGGTAGTCCCCTGTCGGCAGGTAGGGAAAGTCTGGCTCCGCATAGGCTCCCTGGGTATCGTACACCTGCTGTGGCTGTTCACGTTGCGTAGGTTAAGATATGGTATAAAACGGAGGTTGAGTACGATATGAACTGCATGGTAAGCAAGGCAAACGTGCCGTACCTGAGGCCGCGGTGGTGGCATACTCGATGCCGGAACCCCAAAGTCAGACGATCTCCCTGGGCGGACGGGGGGAGGCGTCTCCTGAAGTGAAGGCCGAGCGTACGAAGGACCGGCGTCGTCGTAGTGGCGACGTGAAGTAGAGGAGCGGAACTGGTCCACACTAGAGCGTCGTGGTAGTGGTGGCGATCCTGCCCGCCTGGAAGGCTGCACAACATCAGCCGCGCTCCGACAGGAGACACGACGAAGTAGCGCCGCAGCCCGTGAACGGAAACTGCGAAGGACGGACGCCACGTCATCCTGCCTGACGTGCTGAGGCCTCGTCTCCAGTCTCTGTAGCATCGTGTTGGACTCAGCGTGAACCTGTTCCACAAACTCGGCCTATTGAACGAATAGGCAAGGGCGTTAGAACCATTGAACGTGTTCCACATGTAACGATAATGAACAAAAGCAACGACATACCATTGAGTTGTACGCAGCTCGAGGTTGTGGGGCAAACGTGTCCGTGATCAACGCCTGGTGAGGGTCAGACGTTTCCCCTTGTGGCGGAAAACACCTCCAGCGCGTAACACTACGGTACCAACGAAGGTATTGTCCGTACGAAGCTCCGTCGTCTGGAGGTGTTTGGAGAACCAAGTGCTCCGCCGCATGTTCCCACTCCGCAACCGTTGGCGCGATCGTCTGAACAATGGTCCCCTCGTGGGACAGACCGAGTCCCTTCCGGGTGTACCTGCGTACGATGTAATGAGTACGTAAGAAACGTATACGATGGGGTAAAACACACTACTTGCCTATAACATTGTCGGACAAGTACTTACTTGTGGAGGCTAACAGCTAGAGAGCGTCCACCTCTCGGAGGGTAGTCTTGGTACATGCCGAGCTGTTTAAGTACCCTTTGCACGTGGTACGGCTCGACGTGCACGTCCAGCACTAGGTGACAAGTGGTCCTCCAGAGCTCTGCGTCGCGCGTGCAGAGCTCTGCAAGACCGTGCGGTGCCCGCTCGACGACATCCCGATGCGTGTACGGGGTCCATCGAACCCGGTCGGGCGTAAGCTGATCGAAGTCCGCCACGAACTGTGTGTACACGCGACGTGTCGTTCCGCTCACCCACCTCGGCTGCAAAAACATGAAATATGTGATTAGTGCCCGTAAATCGAGATAAAGCGTAGAATAAGAAAGTGTTAGGAAAAATGCATTGCAATGTATAATTTACCTCGCGGTGTATCCACAGCGATCCCATGGTGGGACGATCGTCTATGTCTTCAAGTCCAGACTTGTATATCTCATCGACGCCGTAACTTGCGTACGACTCCAGGTGTGGCCTTCCAATGTCAAAGCGCTCATGCGCCCATAACATTAGAAGCAGAGGGCATCCTGTCAGAGAACTAGCCTTGCCGTTCCTGTTGCAAGCATCGCATAGACCAGCGTACGTCGCCGCAAGAACAGCCGACCCCCAACTGTACTGCGGAATCTCCTCTACAAGTAGCTCGGCGATCTGCTCCGCGTAGTGGATGAAGTGCTTGTCCACGGAGTCAGCGTGAGTCCCTGTGAACATCACCCACCCAAACAACCACAGTAGATACGCGAGTAAGTGTCGGCGCACTACCCAGTCCTCCTGATCCTCTGGAAACACCTCCTGGTGGAACTGGTGCAACCAACTCCTCGTGGGCCCATGCCCATCTGTGAGATCCTCCAGCGGAGCAGGCACCACTCCACCAAAACTGGCCAACAGATCATCCGCCCATCCAGCGTGGACCTGTGTCGGGCCAACCGCTGCACCCGCTATCGGTAGACCCAACAAAAAAGACACATCCTGCAGAGTGGGTACCATCTCTCCAACTGTCAGGTGAAAGGTGTGTGTCTCGGGCCTCCATCTATCCACCAAAGCACTCAGCAAGGCCGCATCGATGTTGATACGGAGTGACCTTCCACGTGAAGGCTCAACCAAGCGTGCGAAGGTCAACAACCCAGCGGCTCTCAACCTGTTACATGTTACAAAGGAATAATTAGCAATGCGAGAAAATTTAAGTGACAGCACGAGGTGACAAATGGTTTTCCACATACCTTGGAACCCAACGAGGATCGATACGCCAATACTGATCCGGTCCCCGCATCTTCAGCACGTTGCAGAACGTCCCCTGACTCAGTCGTCTCGAACGGTGATGTTTATCGATCACCTCGTCGATCAGCGATACGTCATCCCTGGCAGCCATATCTGCAAAATGCATGATTACCAGTGTCGTGAGCATCAGAAATGAATTAAAAAATGACAAAATGCGTGTGCAAATTTATACAAAGCGAAATTTTAATAGCAGAAGTTAAATACTGATAAAATGATGTGGACACACTGCAAAACTTTAAATGAATACAATGTTATGCAACGCGATAGTATCATCGTACAGGTTACATACTAACAAGTTCAAGTGAACACACTGTAGAACTGGTAAATACAAATATTACAAGACGAATAACTAAGGATTATTTCTCGAAGTCGACCTCCGCCCTGGAACACGCCGAGTATCGCCACCTTCTGCATCTTTGCCTACATCGTACATGCTGCAATCTTTACGGCTATGGTCTCCGCCGCATACAATGCAAGCCTTTCGACGTCGCGAATGGGTGTTCGTTTCAGCTTCATCCATGTGGTTCTTGATTCGTCGGGTCTTGCGACGCCCCTTCGTGCCAACTAGCAAATTTGAGTCAGGCACCCACTTGGCTTCCCCTGGGGGTGGGCGAGTGAAATCACATACCGCACGCCAACCACGCAATTCACCGCGCCAGGTCTTCTCCCATGCTTCCTTACTAAAGTAAGGCGAGACGAATATGTTCGCATCGACACCACCTTTTGCGGAAGCGGCAAGAACATGAGAGCATGGCAGATGTCGAAGAAAAGGCTTGTTGCAGTTGCATTTGCAAGCATGATAGTCTGGCCACAACGTGCACTCCAATGTGATGTCCGTACTCCCAATACCGACACCACTCTTGTCACGCAGGCGTACCTCAAACAGCAACTCCCTATTCCCAGCAGGCCAGACCCTGTGCATTCCGCCCTTCTTGCTTTTCTCCTCCATGTACAGTGTGATAGCGGGGCTATACCTTACATTAGGATTGGCAAGGTTAAGACTAGCCATGGCGTATCTTTTACAAAGATACTTCTGTGTACCCCTTGTGATACCCTCCAGGATAGCAACAAGTGGTAAAGGACGTGTATTTTTCATCACCCAGTTGTACACTTCAGCAAGATTTGTTGTCATCACACCATACCGTGAACCATTGGTGTCATACAACAATGACCACTTTTCCCTTGGCTCATGCTCTATCCAGTCAGTGAAGCACTTTGTAGCCCTCCCCCGCTTCCTACATCGAGTGACAGATGGTGATTCGTTTGGAACGGGATCCAGGCCTTCCAGCTCGTCTTGTCGGGCAACAACTGGTTTTTTTCGAACCTCTTGCATGTGAGTAGTGGTCAGCCGATCCAGCTGTTCCCATATGGCGTCGAATTTTCTTTGCTGATTCTGCTTGCACAACTTTTTGAACAGGTCCATTAACCTCTTGCTCCTGAATTGTCTGTAAAAATTTGCACCGAGATGTCGCATACACCATCTGCTATGCAAATCTGGCCAGGAAACCTCATCAGTTACATCTTCCTTTAGCTGCTGCACCGCTGATAGAATGCCGGCATGTCGGTCATGCAGAACACACACATTTGGTCTGTTTTGAACAACACACCTTTTAATGTGACGCAGGAACCATAGCCAGCTCGATGTGTTCTCGCTTTCAACAAAAGCGAAGGCAACAGGGACGACATGGCTATCAGCGTCGACTCCGATTGCGGTTAAAATAGCTCCCCTATACTTGCTTGTCATAAAAGTACCATCAACACATAGCAACGGAATGCAATTTCGGAAGGCCTCTATCATGCACCCAAATGACCAAAATGCACGACGAAGGACGTTTTTCCCATTGTCAGCAACCTCATCGAGAATAGCCATATGTGTGCCCGGGTTTCTGGCCTGCAACACCTCCAAAACTGGGGGAAGGTTGTGGTATGAATCTTCGTAACTTCCAAATCTCATCTCTAGTGCTTTCTGCTTACCCCTCCAAGCCTTGTCGTACGATATCTCATACCCGTACTCTTTCTCCACGTCATGCATTATTGTGAACGACGACAAAGAGGTTTTTTTAACAACCTTCGAATAAACCATTTGTGCCACGAATGCAGCCGTCATGTTCCTGTGTACCAAAGGGGTCTTGTCCAACAAACATGTATGCTCCTCAACCCTTGAAGCTACCCATAAGTTGTCATGTTATGGCTTGTAACCATGCACTCTCCAAGGGCATCCGGGCTTCGTGCACTTCACGTCATACGTCGTCCGATTTGAAACCTTCACCCTGAACTCCCGCTTCTGCAGAAAAGCCCACCTCTTCACCGCGTCTTGTAGGTGCCCTTTGTCGTGAAACATCTGTCCAACTTGCACCTTCTTACAATCATATCGCCAGTGGGCATCTAAACCATCGTTAACCCCCAGACGGCTCATCGATATGGTCGTCCAATCTTCAGGTACGTTGGCTTCCTCGTCCCACTGTGCTGTATCTTGCCCTTCCATCACGAACGAAATATATTCCTCGTTCTCCAGTTCCATTTCTTCCACTACCGCATCGTTCTCCTCCGCAGCATC
Source organism: Oryza officinalis (assembly GCA_008326285.1). Classification (NCBI taxonomy): domain Eukaryota; kingdom Viridiplantae; phylum Streptophyta; class Magnoliopsida; order Poales; family Poaceae; genus Oryza; species Oryza officinalis. The sequence continues at coordinate 15,236,449 of BDMV01000001.1, read as the reverse complement.
AACAGCCAAAGGTGAGTCCGGCTCATCGTCATCCAACTCGTTAGGCGGACGATTGCCACCAGGCACAACTAAATCTACCGGTGCAGTAACCTCCTCCACTGCATCCTCTTGCCCACTCCTGTAAATATTAATCTCTTCCATGATATGAGTTTGATCCACCTCCGTGCGGCTGGTCTCGCCGGTTCCAACAACATCTATTTTCTTTTGCACCAATATTGCCAGGCTATAACTTTTCTCTCTTACTTTAGCCACAAATTTTCTCCAACTCCCGGTAGATGCAAGGTCTACTACCCTCCACTGCCATCCGTATTCACCCCTTACTGGCCACACGGCTTTTATGATTAATTTCTCCATCAAAGGATCTATCCCGAACATATTATGCAGCCACCCTAGCACATCGTTCAAAACCAACTGGCCTAGTGTATTTAGGGTAGTATCAACGAATGCATATACGGTCAAATCGACCCCGCTATCACAAAGTTGTATTGGAGCGTCACCATAATACACCCGAACGGGCATATCACCTGACATCCTGAAATAGCATGCCAATTGCTATTAATACGCTTACCCGAACGGGCATATCACCTGACTACCCATAAAGTGTCGCATGCTCTATGCTTACATTATTGCTGTAACGTATTTCCAACTATATCTCGTTACTTCAATATAAGTTCCATTCGATTTTAACTAATAATAAACGTATAATACCTCCATTCAATTTTAACTAATAATAAACGTATAATACCTGTACTAACATCCAACAATGATTAACCAAAAAATTTACCGCCGTCCTAAGGGATTACAAATTTATACCTTCGCTGTCGTTCCTCTTTCCTGCGTACTTGCGCACGTCTCCTTTCAAACCGCGTAATTATTCCCTTCGGCCGAATGACACAGCTCTGCACTAATTTTGACTACTTAAATATAACATCAAATTGCTCAACATTACAAAATTGCTAATCACCTCAGCAAACATATACTAACTTTAAATTATTTGCAACATACAACTAAATAACCGTATATACTAACATTAAACAATGACAAATGGTTCACACATTATATATACTAACATTCAACAATGTCTAACGATTTACACATTATACGTACTAGCATCGAAATAACAAATAACAAGTCTCGTAATAGCATTGATATTTACAACTTAACATAGGGATTAATTATACCTTAACCACCGCAGCTGCTTTTGGGCGTCACCTTCTCTTTCCTTCTAGTGCTGCTACCTTCGCGACGATGACACACCACGGCAGCAAGCACCGGCGGTGGACGCGACAACAACCTTCGCACTCGGGAGAAAACAACTGCTCCCAGCAGCAGCAAGCAGCAGCGAGTGAGGAAGGAGAAGGCAGCAGCACGCAGCAGGCAGCAGCAGCAACAAGCAGCAGCAGCACTCGCAGCAGCAGCAAGCAGCAGCAGCAGTAGCAAGCAGCAAAGCAGCGAAGTGAGGAAGGAAGGCAGCAACAGCGAAGTGGTCCAGACGCTAAAGGGGCCTGTCGAACGCCCGTAGGCCGACAGGGGCGGTGGGCCGCACGTGTCGACCTGCCGCTAGTCGACAGGCGCGCTGTCGATCGCCCGTTGTTCGACAGGAGCTGGGCCGCGCGCGGGTGGTGGGCCCTGTCGAACTGCGGGAGTTCGACAGGCCCCCTATCGATCTACCGCAAGTCGACAGGTCCTGTCGATGGGCCCCTATTCGACACGTCGGGCTATCGTTTCCCCCCCATTCGACAGGCCCACATTTCCGCAAATTTCTGCAAAGGCCCACTAATTTTGCGATTTTCCATTTAAACAATATTATTTCTAAAAAAAACTCGTAGTATGGCTACTACCAGCAATAAGCACCATAACTATATTATTTATTCAGTGAAATGCAGGGTGTGAGAGCTAGGGATTTATCTTTTTTCTCTTGTGAGTCCTACCTTATGTTTACCTTTTGCATTCACACATTGTGACATATGTATTAGCTACTACCCACTAATTTCTGGGCCCACCTTATTGCCAACTTTGACAATAAACATTGTTGTTGCCCAACTCATGGTCAGTTTGTGAAATGGACATTTAGGGACTAAAACAACACAAGGGCTTACATGGAATAGAGCAAAAATAATTAATGTATATGAAAGAAAATAAACTGAAAACTCAAGAGCTTAGAAACAAATTATCCATCATAATCCATTCTTACTACATATTCTAGCTGTTTTGGCATCTGGAAAAAACCTATAACAGGAAACACTTTAACACCGCTTTAAACGAGATAAGAAACTGAAGCCTTCTAATCTTAAACCTGTTCTCACAAGATTAATCCCTTCCTGATTTTACCTTCTATCGACCGGCCGTCTGTTTCAAAAAACTTTTGACCCCGCGCCTGCCCGCCGAATTTTTTTTATTTTAAATTTTATTATTAAAATATTTTAAAAAATAATTTTTTATTTCAAAAAATTATAAATCTAGTCGTCCATCGTTTTTTGGGAGGACAATTTTTTTGACGTAGCAGACGGCCATTGGCTCTCGCCTAACGGCTCCCTTACCGTCCTCCTAGAGAGTGATTTTTTACTGTAGGGAGCCGCCTGCAAAATTGCTGGGAGGGCGGCTTGGCATTTTTGCAGGTGGCCCCCTTGCCGCCCTCCCAGAGGATAATTTTACACTGTGCGGGGGGCCACATTTTTGCAGGTGGCCCCCTTGCCGCCCTCCCAGAGGATAATTTTACACTGTGCGGGGGGCCACCTGCTTAAAGGACGGCGTGACTTTTTTGCAGATGGCTCCCTTGCCTCCTTTCCAGAGGACGATTTTATACTGTGCAGGGGGTCACACAATTCAAAAACGTCTTCCATTAGGGCGGCAAGGGGGTCACCTGCAAAAAAAGCCAAGCCGTCCTCCCAACCCTTTTGCAGGCGGCCCCCGCACAGTGAAAAATCGTCCTTTGGGAGCGCGGCAAGGGGGCCGCCTGCAAAATGCCCCTCCCTCGTTGGTTGGCCGTTAGGCAAGGGCCAACGGTCATCTGCCACGTCAGAAAAATCGCTCTCTAGAAGGCTCATACGATGGGCGACTAGATTTGTAGATTTTTTAAATAGAATATTTTAATAAATAAAATAAAAAATAAAAAAATTCCCCGCCCACCCACGCTGCGAGACAACCAAAGCAGGCAATTCACGGTGACCCAGCCCACGGCCCGGTCACCAGTTGGCCCGATAAAGAAATGTCGAAACGGCCCATATTTTCTTCGGCCGAAACCACTGAAAGTCTGAAAGGATAGCAGCCTCTTCTCTCCCAGCCCACGTAGCGATTGAAACCCTAGCGAGGTAGCGAGCGGTGCGGCGCGACGCGAGCGCACGGCGCCGGCGCGGCGAGGAGATCAACGCAGAGGTAGACAACGGCGGCGAGGTGGGAGCCGGAGAAAATGCTTCTGGAGGAGTTGCTCCGGTGCCAGATCCAGGAGTGGTACCCCGTGTTCCGCCGCCACACCGTCCCCACCGTCATCCTCCCCCTCCCCGCCGCCTTCCTCCGCTACCTCGCCGGCCGGCCGGCCTACCCCGAGGATGACGACGAAGACGACACCGAGCCGCTCCCCTTCTTCCTCCCGGCCATCACCTCCGGGCGCAGCGCGTTCCCGCCCGCGCACGCCCACCACCCCGACCCGGTCTCCCTACTCGACCGCGACAACTCCGACCTCTTCTTCGACTCCGCCGACGATGACGACCGCGACGCCGGCAGCCCTCTCAGGCCCGCGTTCCCGGACCTCGAGGTCGCGGTCGACTCCGCCATCGCGGTGCTCGGCGGCGCGGCCCTCCCCAAGCTCAACTGGAGCGCGCCCAAGGACGCCGCCTTCATGTCCGCGGACGGCACCATCCGCTGCACCTGCTTCGCCGAGGTAGCCATGCTGCTCCGCTCCTCCGACTGCGTAGCCCACGACCTCGCCTGCGCGCGCCCCTCCTGCAAGGACTTCGCGCCACCAGCTGGTGTTCGACGGAATGCCGCTACTGGATCTGACGAAGGTGCTCGATCAAATGCCAACAAGAACACCAAGGGCACTACTGAAGACCAAACTGATCAACCGAACAGCGGAGAGAGCAGCAATGATGCAGGTTCTTTGAGTGATTCCAAGGAGAATGCTGGTAAGGGAGGCAACCAAAGTTCTGCGGACAGTGAAGCAGATGATGCACCACAAGAAGACGTTGGACAAGAAAGTAATTGGACTTGGGTGGATGACGGGTTCCCATACTACCTTGCACTCCGAAAGTGGTACTCAGGCCTTCGTCCTGAATCAGAGTTTCGATGCTTTGTGCGGCAGCAGAGTCTGGTTGCTATGTCCCAGAGAGATCCATCGGCCTACTACCCATCACTGCCTGGGTGGAGTGCTGAGGTGCAACCGAAGATTGAGGCTTTCTTTGAACAAGTAATCGAGCCACAATTTGCTTCAGAGAATTATACATTTGATGTGTATGTGAGAGCAGATGGGAGGGTGAAGCTGATTGATTTCAATCCGTGGGGTGGGTATACCTTGCCACTGCTGTTTACATGGGAGGAACTTGAGCAGGAGAGAGAGGAGGTGGAGGTTAGAGTGGTGATGCAACATGGTGCTGTGAGGCCAGGATTAATGACAGCAGTACCATATGATATGCTGGATTGGGGAGAGGGCAGTGGCTGGGATGTGTTCCTGAAGAATGCTGATGATGAGCTCAACAGACAGATGGCTTCATTAGGTGCCGATTCGTAATCGCAATCTATAGAAACATGTTTGAACTTTGAAGAGTCCAGTATGTCAACAACTTGAAATGATGAATGCTGGTATTATTTCATTTGTTAAATACTAGCAATCATTGTCATCCTGATGCTATTACCATGTTATTTCCTTAGAGAACTTCTGTTGTACTAGCTTGCCAACATGGTTGACCTCTGAATGCTTCATGTAGCAGCTGTGACTTCGAACATCCAAGATACGAGAACATGTGGTTTAGTACCTGAATTTACAACAAACTTTTAGAAATGAAAACATTGTCATTTTTGTAGTTTTTTCATGAGTTCATCAGGACTCCTGTCGTATCTACTTGTTTGTGTGCACACTTCAATTGAGAGCTGAAGCACTGGCTTTTATCTGAAGTTACTAATTTCAGCTTCATTTTGATAATTTGTACTGTGGACCTCAGGTGATTATATTAACTAGCTTTAATTTTGTTTTCTGAAGGGCATTAACCATTAATTTAACCCACTGTCCTTACTTTTCATCATTGAATGAGTTAGCCCATAGACAGCTTCCTGATAGCCACTCTTGTTCATCTTGTTGCCATGTTTTTTTAAGGGAATTGCTACACATCTGCCTGCTGATTTTTTTTTTGGTTTGTCAGCTGAATTTTGTGACCGTTGGATTGTCTTCAAGATTCGTGTCTGCGCCCAGCTAGGGGTGAGCCCGCGTGTTCAGGCAGCCTGGCCTAACCAGGAAAGACGCTCTCTTCATCCCCCGTCTGCATCTTCCCTCTCACTATTTTCTACTCCAGGACGCCACTCATTCCTCAATCTCAACATATGCCGGCCCAGTCTTCCGGAGATGCTCATAGGGGTAGGGTATGCGTGTGTGCCTTCATAGGGGTGAGTGTGCGCGCGTTGTGAGCGCTTGCGTTTGTACTGTGTTTCTAAAAAAAACAGAAGAGAAAGAATCGACATTGTCGGCAGTTATGGGCAGCGTGGCCGTGAAGGCCTCTTCCCCGGCATATGGCACCCCAGGCCTCACACTCCCTCTGGCGGTTGCGTAGCAGTCGTCGAGGTGGGAGGGGTTTTGGGGCGTCGTCATTTTGTTCTGGATCGCCGATGGCGATGTGGCGGTGCGGGGGCGTGGGGTGGCGACGCGGCGGTGCAGCCACGATGCCCTCGCTCTCTGTCTCCTCTGGCGGACGGAGCCCCTGTTCTTAGACTCTTCTCCAACGGACGCGGAGCCCGGCGCAAAGGATGTGTGCTTTGTTCTGTTGGCGAGGAAGCTTTGTTCTGTTGGCGAGGAGATGATGGCTGTTCATAGGGCAGTTGGGGAGGTTGTGGTCGTCGGCTAGGCTTCTACGGAGACCTTCGTGGGGGCACGGCAATACAGCCGCAGCTGTTCTCGCGGTGGGTGCCCATATGGCCAATCCCTGCCTGTCTGTTCCAGGAATAGACCCTGTGACATCTGAACCACCAAGCAAGGGAGGCGCACCGACCCACACGGTGAGTCAGTTGAATGCCATACGATTATGTATATTTGTCGATTTGATTAATGTTTCACATATTTTTTGAAACTTTTTTAGGGGGAGGGGGATGAAACGCTTGATATGCATTATGATTTTACTGGTGCATCAACATGTTGACCCAAATCTCATTCTGAATTTTTCATGTGGCCATGTAGATGAACAGCTAGGTGTCTGTTTGCTGGCTTATTTATGGCAGGATTAATAGGGATTCGTGGGCAAGCATGAGTGGTAGTTTTCATTGACCCATATAATATTGATAAACGTTAAGGGTGAGTTCGTTAGCCTGTATTGGGAACACAGTGTATGTGCACGGAAAACGGAACGATCCATTAGCGCGTGATTAATTAAGTATTAGCTAATTTTTTTTCAAAAATGGATTAATTTGATTTTTTTTAAGCAACTTTTGTATAGAAACTTTTTGCAAAAAAATACACCGTTTAGTAGTTTAAAAAGCGTGCGCGTGGAAAAAAGTACTGTGCGTGCTGGGAACACACAGTGCTGAACACAGCCTAAATGGTTGTGTGAATTGAAGTACTGTGCTATTGAACACTGAATTGCTTATACTGAAATGCTGTGTTCAGTTTTTATTCTGTTTGATTTGGCATTATTTGAGGTTCTGATAAAAAAAAATTGCTATGTTTTTGTGATGTGCTCAGCTAGCTGCATAGCCGCTGCTCTGATGCCTTCAGTTTGTGACTCTGTTTGGTGAGTAATCTGTCTTCCATGTACCTCTTTTGTGATGTATTCATTTGTGCAAGTTTAATCACATGTTCTGATGCAGAAATTTTGTTGCTTTAGCCTCAGGAGGACACCATGCTTGGTAGTGTCAGATGGTTATAATACACAACGCTTCCAATATTTGTAAGATAGCTTATTTCTGTAAGATATACTAAGATAGTTTAATTTTTTGTATTTTATCGATAGAAAAATAAATACATGAGGCTGCCCTAAATTGTGTTTGCTGAGTATTTCTAACAGTAGCAAAGACAAGTTTGTTCAGATATATGTGGTGGTTAGCAATCTGTTTTACTGCTTTGCTCTGGTGTGGTTAGCAATCTGTGCTAGCTCACATCCTTCATGCTCCTCCTTTTTGCTGCTGATGATTCTTTCTTTTTTTTTTCCTTTTCCCCGGAAGAGCTTGGCCGGTTGTTGTTCTTGCAGCAGGCATTGTCCTGGCTTGCCACATTAAAGGCAAGCTGATTTTCTTTATCCGGGTTAGCAGCAAACAAGATCCGTCTCGCTGGGAAAGATGAGGAGATCTGCATCTATAAGCTCCCCCATCCCTCCCGTTACCTTCTGTTGGTAATGGAGTTTATGATCTGCTAACTTTTGATCTCTTGGTTGATAAATGCCTTCTTTGGACAGTGGTAGCAAGGTTTAGGTGGGATATGCAATCATTTTCTCGAACATGCCCTACACTCTTCTGTTCATTCTTTGGGCTGGTTGTTTACTCATCCTCTTTTTTGGTTGTTTTGCTGTCTCACAAGGAAGCCCAGTCTGTTCTTTTTTTTCCCATGCAACATTACTTTTTTTCCCATGCAGCATTACTGGTTTTTTTTCTTGAAAATGCATGACGTCAGTCCTAGCTCTTATTCGCAATTTCTTCCCTTTGTTCTTTCGCTGCAGCAAAGTTCACTTTATTTTGTTGCTCTGCATGTTTGTTTCAAAGAATTCCAATAGCCTAGTTTGATGTTAGCAGATTAATTGATGATAGCGCTAATTGCTATGTCCTGATGCATGGTTAGTGCTAATTGCTTTTGTCCATACATCTAGCACATATTTTGTCCATATAATTTTATCCCCCAAGAGTACTTAGAATGCATCACCTCATAATATAACTTGCATAGAATTATAACATGTTTACATGTTTTGTTAGAATTTGTAGTTCTGAACTAATACAACAAGTACATAGTTTTGTTATCTCCTAGGCACGTGATTTTTAGTTTTGTAAGCTACTAATAGTATCTGGTTTTGTTATTTTTGTCAGCAATTGGAATGCATCACCTCACAATTTTAAGTGAAGAGAACTTAGTTTTGTCAGTTTTGTATGCGACAAAGATTACCCAATTAGTACGGTACTCACACTCTACGTCAGCTTCTTCATACTCAACATTTACTATAAGTACTCAGTTTTGTAAATTTTGTGGTTTTGTGAAATCCCTTTTTTGTTTGAACTGTACTTAGTTTTGGAACTCTACAGTTTTATTCGCAATTTTGCAACAAAGTTAAATATGGTTAGCAAGGGCTCACTTGTTTGTTTTGTAAGTTTTGTTATCTTGCGGCCTTTTTTTTCTGATGGTTCTCACCTAAGTACTGTCAGAAATGAAGGGTACTTGGTTAGGTTATGTTTGTACTTTTGTCATTTTTTAGTTTTGTAAGCTACTGATAGTATCTGGCTTTATTAGTTTTGTCAACAATTAGAATGCATCACCTCATAATTTTAAGTGAAGAGTACTTTGTTCCTTTTGTTTTTTGTGTCATATTTGTGTCTGTTTATCTGTCAATTTTTAAAATTTTGCCAAAAAAATGTTTTTTTTGTCTCATTTGTAATTTTTTTCATTTCTCTTTTGATCGGCAAGCCAAAAAAGTAATGGAGGGCATAACATGGGGGTTTGGGAGAGTTCTTCTAGATCGATTCAGAATTTGCCCCTATTTATCCCCTTACGAAATTACTAAGCATCATGCCATTAAATTCCCCTCCTGTTCACCTATATAGAAGTGTATCCTCTCGGCAAGCGTAAGATGCTCTATTTAACTAATTAGCTCTATTGTTTGATGATGGCCATTTGTTTTGTGTTTTTCAGAGATTCTTCATTGCCATGCTGAATCTACAATTCAATAGCTGCGCATTATTTGATAAGTAGTGTGCACCTTTAGTATCGAAACAATTTTTCATTGGCACTCTTTATATGAATGTGCACCCCATAGATGAATCTGCATTTATGTACAGTTTCTGAATTTATTTTCTCTTTTGTAATCTACTAAAAGCACGACCAGTTCTCATTTGATCTTCATGAATTTATTTAAAAAATGCATAGCCTAACCCTAAGAGTTTTGTGGAAAGGCTAGTCAGGAGATCTGGACTCACATTTTGATTTTGTAAATCATAGTTATGCTAACAATTCAAACACATGGGACCAGATTGATGACCGTGTTTTTTTTTTTTTGCTTAATTATACTACCCCTACCAGCACCATACTTCTTTGTAGCTGACAACCAAGGTGCCTATTGCCTTTGGGTTTGGGAATTTCCTAATTTTACCCCAAATATGAAGGATGGTGCTTTGATTCATGTAGGCATTTGTGCGCTTTTTTCGACCTTGATGTGATCTAGCAGGTCAGAAACGCGGTCATTGTTGCAGAACAAGTGCATGATATGCAGTTTTCTTCTAGGGAGCATATCATAAACCAGCGTTCATTTGATCCAGTTTGCTGCTGCTGCTGCTTCGTTCTGTTCCTGCTGCTGGCGCAACAGCCTGTACAGTCTCGTGCAAAAGCTGCCTTTGCCTTCAATGATACGATGTGAACTGACTAACCACATGGAGATTTTTTTTTTCTTTTCTTTTGAAGGATACTCACATCACATGCATGGGAAGCGAAGATGACACTCTAATCCCTCGGTCTTGGGCTCATGGCGACCAGGATGTACTGGCAGAAGCAGAATATCTCCCAATCTGGATATTTTGTGGTCAAGACTCATGAGGTTACCAGGGTCTAAACTCAAAAGGCCAGGTGACCTTAATAATCCTCTGATAGTCTACTACCTGCAAGGCAGCTAATATGCAGTTAATGTTAACAAGCTTATACAAGCAATAGCAGAAATAAATAAGTTTAGACATGAAGGAAGAGGGTCAAAAAGTTTCAGTTCAGTTACAAATGGCTCAATAGGAGCCAATGAAGAATCAGTTGTTATATATTCCTTGGTCCTTGGCAGCTCTGCATATCTGAACATATGAAACATATGTCGGTACAACAGCTGCAGAGAAAAAAATCTCCAAGTCAAAATTTACCTGCCAATTATCAAGTCATATCTGGTGGTTTACCTGTCCTTTTCGTCCCTTTTCCCCATAAAAAATTAGAGTTCAAGACCAGCTAAGCCGTGGAATGAACTAAAAACACTAGGGAACTGGCAATGATTTTGTGCATGCTAAACAAAAGCATATCTACACATATTATCAGTCAAGAGCATATTCAGCTCTGCAGTGGTGATAAGCAGGTACATATGCACGGAACAGATCACAGCTGTGCTCCATCTCCGTGTCTTGAAATTCTATTATTTCCCTTTTCTTTTAATATATCCATCCAATCCAGCTGCCGTGTCCATGTTACATCTATGTTGCATCTCATCCATGCATATGGTTTTCAGAGTTTCTTTTTTCTTTTCTTTTTGAGATGACAAAACGAACGAAGCATTGGCATTCAGAGTTTCCGTGGAACTAGCAATCACTACAGGAAAAACGATTTTTAGTTTCAGTTTACAACCCCTTTATTATCGGTTGTAGCAATCGAGACGAGCAAATCGGGACTAAAGATAATCTTTAGTACCGGTTGAGATGTATAGCAAGTAAAAAATATGTGGGGTAAAAAAAATATGTGGGATATGAGATACGAACTCAAGATCTCTTATCTCAGGCCTCATACGCGTAATCATCTCATCTACTACACACATCTGATTTGAATAAAGATACTTTTCTTTTGAACTAGCCCTGAAGACATCTTAGCCCTGAAGACATCTTTCATATCGATTAGTAACAATCTATATTAAAAATATCTTTAGTCTCGATTGATGTTATCAATCGTTATTAAAAATGCATATTTAGTATCGGTTGGTAACACCAATCCGAACTAAAGATGTGTTACCAACCGGTACTAAAGATGCGCATTTTTAGTATCGGTTGGTAACAACAACCAGGACCAAAGATAGCGATGTGTCGTTGGGTGTTCTTTAGCACCGGTTCGTTACACATCTGAGATATTTGCTGACTTTATCGATCGAGCAAAAATCGGTTGGCCAGCAGCGAATGGATGCTGCTATCTTTATCTCCAACATCATGCCCATTAATCTCCCGTCTATGATTCCTGATCAACTTTTGCTGTACTACTAATGCTCCTTGACAGAAAAACAGAGTAGCTAATTACATCCACTGCTCATAGGAAATTTGCAGTTTGTCATGCACTGCTGTCAGAATTAGGGATAATGATAATAATAGTGATGTGCTCCTTGTGTAGGCTGTGAACAAATTCCTCTGGGTGCGTGTCGATCAGATGCTGCACCGGCCTTGACATATTCATATTCATGCATATATACTTTGATAAGCAGATTGTGTGTGTGTCTATATATATAGGGATTAAAACTGGCAGACGTGCACCAGATCCAATGACGCGACGCCGCAACCGAAACGGATCCATTTCCTCTCGTCTCCAATGGTTTATTGGCGTCTCACATGACCGGTGCAAAAAGTGCAGCGCTACCGACACTTATCGCCGTGCCAGCGCTACACAAAATATGTTCCGGCCCCCTCACCCCTGCTTGGCACGACGAGGAGCTTTCTCCGAATACCTAAATTGCCCTAGGCTATGAGAACTTTGAGAAGACTTTATGATCTGAATCCGTTTCCAATTAAGTACATGCGGGTACATTTTCAATAGAAGTTTTAGTAAGATCAAGATTCACCGTCATCTTTTGAGCGTGTGTTAGGAGTACATACCATGCAAACAGGATGGTCGCTACTCTGTAGCGTGCGTCTTCCTGTAATCGAAAATAAATAAAAATAGAAATGGACTACGAACAATAAAATTACCTGCAACCACAAGCCCCAAAAGAAAAAAAAAACTGCGTGCAGTGGGCAGTGGTACTCTTGAAATACATGTAGAACACCACATTCTTTTCCAGAACACTATAAATTGAGGCGCGCCACTAGCTAAGCTGAGCCATATTTGCTTGCAGGCAGCTCTCTGCCTCTCTCCTCCGGCCATCACTCTTTAAAGCTGCAGCCAGCAAGCTCCAGAAAAAGGCAAGGAACCGATCGATCAATCCAGGCTAGCTAGCAGCTGCAGGCCACGATGCATCGACAGAGGAGGAGCATCTCCTCCCCGGGAGGCAACCTCTCGCCGCGCCAGCTGCTCCTCGTGGTAGCCGCCGCCGCCGTCGTCGCCGGCCTGAGCGCCGCCGTCCCTCGCGCCGCCGCGTACAAGAACTACACCGTCGGCGACGACAAGGGCTGGTACGATGGCCTCACCCACCCCGGCGTCGACTACCAGGAGTGGGCCGACGGCAAGAACTTCAGCCTCGGAGATTTCCTCAGTGAGTATACATTTATACCTGATTATATATTGCTCCATAATGTTTACTGAATTCTTCTTCTCGGATTTTGCATTATGCTTCCTGTTATGCTTTCTTCATTTCTTAATACTACTTGAGAAGTATAGTACTGCTGCTTGTCTCAAGTCTGGAGTCTGAAAATCTGAAACAAAGTAATTGCACAAGAACTTGAGCATGGCAGTCACAGAGGAGGTAGCATACTGATATGCCGGTGCATGAATCAGATAGACGATCATGCTGATCATCTGGCAACTGATTCTCGCAGTTGCAATATCTGGTAACAGACAGATGATCCATCATGATCTTCATTTCTTGTTCTAGGCTTCTAGCCAAGCTTACCATGCCAACTGGTTACCTCAACCAGCTTTGGAATCTGCTTCCTCTCTGGCTCCCAACCGTTCATTGGGGGCATCATGCACTGTCATTATCAACTGTCAAAAGTGTAGTAGTCAGTAGTCGCCTTTCTCAATTTCATCATGCACATGGCTTGTGGGGAAAAGGGCAACGCAGCAACATCCTATACTTAATTTTCTCTGGTTGCTTAGCCATCACAATCTGATCATGTTGATCAGTTATCTTAAGAACAATGTCACAGAAAAGTACATGGCAAACAGCAAGGAGTATGATTTTCTTGGAATCTGAAAATTAAGCATATATTTTACTTTCTGGATCAATGATCGTCAACTGATCATTCAGATCCAAAACATGTACTTATGTTCACTGGTTTGCGTTAGAAAGACTGAACTGGTTTCAGTATAACGTGCCAACTGCATATAGCTAATGCGCTCTCTGTACCGACCAACCGGTGGTTGCACTAAGCACATCATAATTATAACCGTGAAGTAACACAACAACAGCTGAAGTCAACTAGTTCTGCTAAAAATTATCTCGCAAATCTCACTTATTAAACGCTTCAATCATTAAAAAACACTTGCAAATATCTCATTTGAAATTAACTAAGTTGGAGTAGTTTCTGTCTTTCTGACATGTTCGTTGCTGCTACTGCAGTATTCAACACGGACAAGAACCACTCGGTGGTGCAGACGCGGAACGAGACGCTGTACAAGAGCTGCGACTACAACGACTCCGGCCCGGACGACACCGTCGAGTGGTCGGCCGCCGCGCCGGAGTTCAGCAAGGACGCCGTCACCGTCGCCGTGCCGCTGCTCAAGGAAGGGAGCAACTACTTCTTTTCCGGGAACTACGACGGCGAGCAGTGCGAGAACGGACAGCGCTTCGCCATCGCCGTCGCCCACGGCCAGGGCCTCCCGCCGGANNNNACCTCCGCCCGCCGGCGGCCGAGGCTCCCGGCCCCTCCTCCGCCGGCGCCGCCGACGCGCCGCCCGCCTTCGACTTCAGCCACCCCAAGAACGTGTCTAACTCGCCGGCCGACACGTCGACGACCGCGCCGCTTGACGACGACGACGACGCCGCGCCGAGCGCCGGCGGCGCGGGTCGGAGTCTAGCCAGGTTCGGGTCCGGTCTGGTGGCGGCGGCGGGGGCGACTCTGCTCTTCTTCGTAGTGCAAGTGTAGTTCACTCACATGGATGCACATGGCGCTTGATTAAGCTTTGCGCCTGGTTAAGTTATGGGATTTGTTTAATTTGTTGTAGTTTATTTTGATTCTGTTTGAGTAGGAAGAGTGCTGTACACTATACCGCCTGAGATATATGATTTGCTTCTTGTATATTGCTTCAGTGCTGGGGCTTGATTAGAGATGACAACTGGAAATTCGCCGTTGGAGGTTACCTCCGCAAAATCGTTCCTGTGGTGATAAAATTTTATCGTCCCCACGCCGCCAAGGCGCCAACTACCATTAGCTATATTTTCTTCATCTCCGCTCCCCGCGCGGGGAATTCATCCCGCTGTTCCCCGTTCCCGCTTAGGGGCTCTTTGGCAGCCCAGGATCCCACCGGGATTCTGGCCCATTCCCTGGGAGAAAGGCCCGCCAAGGCCACGGGCTTTATTTCTTGTCCATTTGAAAGCCCACGAGGAAGGGATTTTTCGGCCCAATCCGCGGGGGAACCCTAGGGAAAAGACCCCGATCTTCGGAGGTCGGGAATATTTTCTCGCTCCGCCGCCGCCACTTCTCTCACGCGACCAGGAGCAGTCTCAGCAGCGCCTCCTCCTTCGGCAAGACGAGCCACCGCCGGGACGACTCCTCCAGCAAGACGCCATCGTCGGGACTCCTCCTCCGGCGAGACACCATCGCCGGGACTCCTCATTCGGGTAAGCCCTTCTCCTCTTTCCCCTCCTCTAGGGTTTCCTCACCTGCGTGATAGCTAGCTCCTAAGCGGCGGGAGGAGCAACGACGAAGATGGGTGCGTGGCGGTGAAGGGCGGCACCGGCGACGGTGGTGTGGGGAGCGGCAACAAGGACGTGCAGGCAGCGGCGGCAACTGCGGCGACAAGGCGGCGCTTGAGCATGGTGTTCCAGTGGTTCTTGATGTCATTGTCTGTCCTCCTCTCCAGCTGCGCCGCGCTCGTCGACCACCTGGAATCGATCGGCCACGTTGGAGCCTTGCAGCCGCGTTGTTCCAGTGGTTCTTTTTCTTTCTTTTTTTTACACAGATCAAACAGGTGGTCTCAAAAAATCAAGCACATACGAAGAGATGCAGAGATGTCATGTCAAAATTAACAAACTAACTTGAATAAGAGGCAAAAATTTACACCTCAGATGCAAGCAAAAACACAAGAGAGGGCAATGGGGTTGGGGCCAGTGTCTTTTGGAGATCAGTGCTTTGCCTCAGTCTATTCCAAACCAAAAGGTAAAACTAACAAGACTGATTTCTTTGTCCAAGTATTTTTTTGGCTCAGAGAACTATAAATTTTTTGACTAGAAATTTTTAATTTGTAGTTGCATGACATCCTATGCTAGTTGCACTCCCAGCTATTGTAGTTGCACTCCTAACTGTTGTAGTTGGCATTTTAAATTTTGTACAAGTTCAGTAATAAAATTTGTGCAACTGATGTTTTTTCGATTAGTTGTATACTGTATTGTACCCGAGCCGTGTCCTCTTGTTTCATTGTTAACCTTTTTTTGGCTTATTTTTGTGGCTTACAAGCTCATGAATTGGGCACGTGTGATGACAATTTACAATTGTGCAGGTTCAAATGCTTTAACACATAAGTTATGAGGTAAATTTAACAACGTTGATTAAGAAGGAAAGACGTCCACTGCTTCGACAGATCAATTACAAGAATTGTTAGGTACGCGTCCTTGTACTTCCTCTCTTGCCATAATTTAATTTAAATTGAATGCGCAATTTGCAAAGGGTTATGACAACTAGATTATTATTATTTGCCAACCTGTTAGAGGGATCTAGAGCATGGCTACAAATTTAATTTAGTTTAGAAGTGGAATTATTTTTGCTTTCTTGGTAAACTATTATTAGTAAAACTATTATTGTAATTTATAAGTAGACTTATTTTTGCTTTTCTAGCCTAAGAAGGCATAATTTAGTAAAACTGTTAACTGTTATTATTGGCAATGTCTCAATTTAGCTTTAGATGATCAACACATGTGCATAGATCCTCATTTTTTTACATAGAAATAAGTTCTTTTATTTTTTTGTTGTAATTTTAGTCTGATTTTCTAACAGAGGCTCTACAAACGAGCAAATAAGAAAGTTTTTACTAGAGGAAGAAGAAGAGGATGATGAACTATTTTTCATATTGGTCCCTGCTATACTTGCAGCCCTCCAAGCTGAAAAAAGACCTCTACACACCTCATCCCTTTCTGGTGCCGTAAAAGTTAGCGAAATTCTAGAAGGACATGAGCATTGGTCTCGGGTAGAGTTTCGGATGGAGCCAGAAATATTTAGAGCTACAGCAAATTATCTTAGTAGAGAACGTCTTCTATATGATACAAGGGGCGTTAACGTTGAGAAACAGCTAGGAATATTCATGTACATGATTTCTCACAATGCTAGCAATGAAGATCTATAGAATGGATTTCAACATAGTGGTGAAACAATAAGTAGGAAAGTAAATGAAGTTTTCGATATAGTCCATACCCTAACTAACCGATTTGTCAAGCTTCCAAATTCAACTGAGACTCCCATGAAGATTGTGTCGGATCCTAGATTCTGGCCCTACTTTCAGGTCAGCCTTAAACACTAGAAACTTAGATTTGTCCCATCTTTCTCTATCTTAAATTTTCCTTGTTTATGTGCAGAATTACATTGGCGCAATCGATGGTACGCATGTCCCTATCACTATAGCAGAGGATCTGGCCCCTCCTTACAGGAATAGGAAGGGCACCTTATCACAAAATGTGATGTTGGCCTGTGACTTTGACCTGAACTTTACGTATATCTCATGCGGATGGAAAGGATCTGCATCTGATGCAGGAGTATTTCAGTCTACTCTTGCTAAGGGCTTTCATGTTCCGGAGGGCAAGTTCTATCTTGTGGATGGTGGATATGCCAATACCCAGTCTTGTATTGCCCCATATCAAGGAGTCCGGTACCACCTCAGTGAATTTAGGAGGCGGCACTCATCTCGAAGAATTATATATGCAGATTACAAGGAATTATTCACCATCGCCATGCAATCCTTCGTAACCATATTGAAAGGGCAATTGGGGTTCTTAAGAAGAGATTTCCAATTCTAAAAGTCGGCACACATCATACTATAGAAAATCAAGTTAAGATTCCAGCTGCAACAGTTGTATTTCATAACATTATTAGAGGGCTAAATGGTCAGGAGGGCTGGCTGGATCGACAACCAAATTATATTCCAGAAGAGAGTTATGTTGATCTTTCGGATGAAAAGATATATCCCAATGATGATGAGTCAATTGATGGAAACAATCTTAGGGATCAAATAGCCATGCAGATGTGGGCTGCCCATATTAGTTAGTCAATCACGCATTTAATAATGTATTTTTGCTGTCCCTTTCTACTTGGTAATGAAAATAATGTATTTTTACTGTCCATCATCTATTTTTTTGTCATTTTGATTGAAGTTAGTTTCTATCTACTCTATGTCTCTGCACTTTGTGTACAATTAATTTCTATATAAATATTCATTGAAATTGTAGCAATGTCGATGGAACATGTAAGGGCATCTTGGAACTCTGCATTAGAGAAAGGACTTGTTGCCATACTACATGATCACAACCAACCAAGATTTAGGACTCAAAATGCTTGGATACCTAAAGGATGGAGAAGTATTGTCAACAAGTTCAATGAAAAGTTTCCATATGCTTATTTCAGCAAACAACAGATCTAAGAGAAAGAAAAAGAGCTTAAAGGGAATTACAAAATTATAAAAAATGCACGGAAAGAGAGTGGTTTGGGCTGGAATGATTCTCTTGGTATGATTGTTGCTGAACAAGCAGTTTGGGACAGAATACTTCATGTAAGATTTTTTTTTCACTCACTTCAACTAATAATGTAGAATAAAACTATATTTTTCATACTAACTATATTTTCATGTTGTATTCAACGGGCTTACCCAAAGGTTAAGAAGTTTCGCACAAAACCATTCCCACTTTTCAATTCTTTGGCATCATTGTATGAAGGTGATTGAACTTTACAGTTTCATTTCTTGTTGATCATTATTTCATTTATATCTATGTTGTTATAACGTTCGTGCCTTTTTATTTGGACAGGAAGTATAGCAACAGGAAATTTGTGTTTCACATCTACTGGAAAATCGGTGCCTTCAAGTGATCAGAACATGGAAAAGGCACAAGAGGCTTCAAGTCTGAATAGGTTGATACACCCATTTTCAAATCTGGATGGGCGGCCAAAACCATTTTCAAATCTAGATGGGCCAGAGGCTTCAAGCACAAGCATGGAAAAGGCACAAGAGAGCTCAACTCCTAAAATATCAGGACAAGAAGGTGCTGCTGGGAAGAAGCGCAAGCAAAATCAAGTAGCATTGGTTCTTGAAAACTATTTAGAGTTAAAAAAGGATCAGGCACAAATGGTTGTGGACAAACTAGTGCAAGCATCAAAGGAGGAGACCGATTGTTCTATCTCCAAGTGTATTGCTGCTGTAGAATCAATTCATGAGTTAACAGATGAAGAAAAAGCAAAGGCTTTAGGACTGTTTCGGTGCCCACTGAATAGGGAAATCTTCATGAATACAACCAGCCCTACTGTCCGCCTGATATGGCTAAGGAGCCAAATTGCTGCATAGGTATATCTGATGGCCCTGCAATTAATTTGATTGCTTTCACTTTCCTAGACTAGTTGTTTACTATGTTCTTGCTGCCAGTCCTGGATAGCTTTTGGTTGAGTGATTGGAACCATGTTATTTCAATTTATCACTTATGTTTGTGCCTATGAGAGCAGCTATGTCACTTAGCTATTCTGCTAAATTATAATATAGCATTCAGCTAATGTAGATTGTACCTAGGTCAGCAATTGCAAATCTACACTTTCGATTTTTCTTGTGTCCTTTCTTTTTGTACTTTCACTCTTGGGCATAAACGGAAGTATTTATCAAATAATGTAGTGATGGCATGAGATACATTAGCTTTTACTATCTAATAGTGAATTAACTAATCTTTTTTCACTGATAAACTATCAGACCAATAACTATCAGGATTTGCTTTATTACTGCAGTCTGTCTTTTTGAAAGTTTCCAATTAAAGATAGCAACCTACGAAGTATGCACACCATATGTGACACCTGTTAAAGAGAATGTCTAATTGATATTTTTGATAATTAATTTTGTTATAGGGCTTGTAGTAGCTACTGTGGTATTCTCCATAACATCATGGCCTTCTTCTTGTTTTCAAAGCAAAACATCGCCTGCTCTTCTTGTATGAAATCAACGTACTGTACTACTGTAGCTTACTCTGCTTATTATTGTCATCTGATGTGCACTAGTTTACGTAAATTAGTATCCCTGTTTCTATGTGCAGTATTGTGATATGTTGGATCACATGCCTTGTCTTCTGGTATTTCTGGTGTTAAACTATGATCCCGAAGATAAACTTGGCGGTTGGGAGCAAAATGATGGCGCTACCATTTAGCTGTTTCAAATGTTCAAGTCTTGATGCCTAGGGATAGATTCATGCTTTCACAGTTCCTGCATTTTTGTTTGTAGGTCACTGAAGCAATAGCATCAGTAGGAATTTCTGCAATGTTTTACTGAATCCCTGCATCTGTCCGTTGTGATGTGTTTGTTGGATTAAACTTTACACAATGTACCCCTTTTAGTTTCATGATTGTGCTTAAAGGATTTGTGGTTTCTTGCAATGTTCGGCCTTCGAAAACAGTGATTTGGGGCATGTAAAAGCCATGTTTATGGCAACGTCTGCATCACAGTAAACCGAATATTTTGAGGGTGTCGTTTCTGAATGAGTGCTTTCACACTGAACAAGAAGGAAACATTGCACTTCTATATCCTCAAGTACTACTCATGTACTATTTGTTTCAGTTTGCACATTACATCTACACAAGAGCTCAGAAGCTTTAACGGCAGTTCCATGTGTTTGTTTCAGTTTACACATTGCATCTACATA
This sequence comes from Oryza officinalis, assembly GCA_008326285.1. Classification (NCBI taxonomy): domain Eukaryota; kingdom Viridiplantae; phylum Streptophyta; class Magnoliopsida; order Poales; family Poaceae; genus Oryza; species Oryza officinalis. Next base: position 15,216,422 of record BDMV01000001.1, on the reverse strand, counting down.
AGAACTGCCTCAGAATAGGAGCTAGTCGTGGAGATAGTGTTTTCTGTTTGATGCTTATGAATGTACATAAGACAACTTCAAAGATATTTGCAAGCGACAATGTTAAGAATTTGGCCATTGGATTTGATTTTCACAAATGTTAGTTGTAATACTTAAACTTCATAGATTAACCTGGCTTCATTCTTCAAACGGTACCTAAATTCGATTATTGCATGAATTGCACCGGTGCCTGTATCTATAGTGTTCTATATTTTATCACTGGAATTTATTGATCTCTAGAGTTTATATGATTTTTCAGATGTTTGTTCTCCCAGATGTGTTTGCATTTTGTTATAAATTATCTTGTTTCAAGTGCACGATTATGAATATTTGTAGAGACTTGCTTCAGTTCACCTCCCCAAATAGCCTGTCCCTCCTCCCCCCATCAACCCCGTCCCCCTACTCCCACATGGTACCAGGGAAAACTCCCCTACCAGAAAATACTTCCCTGGAGATTGGGGGGTGTTCAGGTGGTGTTGGGGAAATCCCTGTATGGGAAATTTTCCCTGGGTTTCTCTCCCCGTGCATCCAAAGGAGCCCTAAACGGCAGATCAATCTCAAGTCATATGTAATGCAACATAAATCAGCTACATATCATATTAATATATATCCAATACTCCACTGATAGCAACATAATATCAATATATATCCAAATCAAATCAGCTAAAAATTAACTATTGGACCTTAATTTTATAGGCTGGCTGAGCTATTTCTACTGGAATAGTCTAGTGGATGGAGGCGTGGGGTGTAACATACCCAAAATTTGAATTTTAAATTTTACATCTAAAAATGTCGAGAATAATTTTTCCTAAATAGGAATACTAGTATTTTCAACTAAAGACTTAGGTGAGTCTAATATGACCAGTTTAAAAATACAAATTTGTGAATAATTTAAAACCTTTTACTTGATAACTCAAAGGAAGAAAATAAAACAGTGTGTGCATGCAATTGCATAATGTATTGTTGTGACTTGAGTCATTTTGCTTGTTTTTGGATTTTACTAGCATTTCATAATAGGATGAATATAAATTAAAAACTCTGAGGCAAATACTAAATACATATTTACGAGAATGTATATACATGTAATACATGAAGTTGAGTAATTAAAAGTTTAAATCATGATCAACAACATCATGTCAGGTCAAGAATCATCTAAATATAATTTTACAATCATTTAATTATATTTTATAATAGGAAACATAAGTGTAAGGATAATCTTAGTGAATTTCTAAAAATAATTGGTGTAGGATAAAATCATGGAAAAATTCATGTGGATGCTAATCCATATGTTAGACTCACTGGAATTTTGGCATGATTTTATCTTTACATCTAGACCCTCAATTAAATTGGTCAAAGGAGTCAAAATCAAGTTAAATCCAAAACCCTAATCGGCAAAAACGACACACATCTCATATATGTATTTTATCACATGAAAATGTATATGGAACATAATTTATTCAAATACCAGTTTATTTATCATGAATTAATATAATTTTTCCAGAATTTATTTCACTAGTTTTGATTCCCTAAAATTTCAATCTAATTTCAGCCAGGCCTATTTTCTTTATTTTGCCGAGAATAAAATATAAAGAATTTTTGAGTGCAACCAAGGAAAATGGAAACTAGGAATTTATATATACCTACAGAAAAATCCACATTAATTTATCATGCACAAAAATTAAATTGTGAAATTACAAAGAAGAGGGAAAGAAATAAATAAGAAAAACTTTTGTAAATTGTGTACACAGTAGCTCACCAAGGATTCTACCCATCCCTCTCACCCTATCTCTGTTGCACTGCCCTGGGACCCACATGGAAGTCTCTCCAGCGCGGCCCTCACCCTGTCCACCTCTCCTTTCAACTACTCCACTCAGAACACAGCAGAGAGAACGAGAGAGCGAGAGAAGAGCGGCGCAAGGCTCCTGCTCGACGCGTGGACTCGACGTGGCGACGCCGGGCTCCATCCTTTTCTTCTCCCAGCCGCGTCGCACATCTCTCCTCTCCTCCCCAGTACCGACCAAAACGAGGAGGAGAAACCCTAGCCTCTCCATCGCTCTGAAAACTTGCCACCGGCCGTGAAGAAGATGATGCTCGCCGTCGCTGTCAGTCTGCCGCCATCTCCATCTCTTCCACGTTCCATGCTCACCTCTTCATGCCGAGAAATTCTCCTTTTGACACCCTCCCGTTTCGTGCAGCCAATCGTCGGGAACGCCGCCGTGCCCACAGGGGTCCCGGAGCGTGCACCGAGCGCCGCCGCCATGATGTCGTCGCTGTTCCGGCGGCCATGGACCACCTCGAGCCGGGTCGTCGTGCCATCAGCCTCTCCTTGAAGTCCTCTCCAAAACCCCTCAAGAATCCCCGAGGATCGTCCACCGACGAGGGAGATCGGCGTCCTCTTCTCCAACTCCGGCCGCCGAACATCATCATCGATTCCATCCTCTCCGGTGAGTTTCGGTCAAATTCGTTGCACATACGGCCTCCATAAGACCCCTCTGATCATTTTCACGTGCTGACATAGCCGCAAGCCGTCCAGGTCGATCCATCGTCGTCGTCCTGGAGCTTCTACCGCCGCCGGGCCGTTCCACTCGTCGCCGCCATCATCCAAGCATTGTTGGGCCTCGCGCACAGCTCGGTGAGCACCCTTGAACCTCTAAGGCACACATTCATGCACACATTTAACCAATACATAGCTGTAGACGTACATGCACTATCACCCGAAGACAGCGCCCATTCACACTCGCCGCCGGCGCCACTCCGATGTCCACTAACCAAGAAAAGTAGAGGAATGGAATAGCGCGAGTGTCCTCTTCATTTTACCTTTTGGTCTCTTCCCCTTTTGAGCCACCGTTCGCCGCCGGCGAGCTCACCAAGCTCTCAGCCACTCCTCCTGTCCATGGTGACGCTGGAGGTTGAAGACGAGGACGTCGTCCCGTAAATAGTCAGAACTCTAGGGACCTATATTTAAAACGCCCTCACACATCAAATGGCCATAGGACTGGGGGTTGATTTCATGAAAATCCAAGAACCTTCTTGTAAAACAGCCGGTCTCTGCCAGTAGACCCCATGCTTTTAAAATCTGGAGAATATAAGGAAAATAGCAAAACCAATTTTTGATAAGCTGAAAAATGAATAAACTTGTAAACTCCATAGAAAATTCATCTTAGCTCCAATTTGATTGAACCAAATTCCAGATGACTCACAAAATTATGATCTTTAATATGGTAGAATAAAACTTGCCACTTACAGTAGAAGAAATATCTCTAATTATTTGTGTAGAGAATAATTAACATAAAACATGATCTAACTTGTAAAATTCATAGGAAATTGATTCCAATTCCAAATTATGTGATTCTAGTTTTGTTAGATTCATAATTTCATAAACTTAATTATCATGAATTAAGATATGACATGTACTGGAGTAAAAATGCTTGTAAAATTTTATATATCAAATAAATAGTATCATGTGGCACCTACCTTATAAAATTCATAATAAAATCATGTTAACTATAAAAATTGTGAAACCAATTTTATTAAACTCCTGGAGAACACCCTTTTCACTGCAGAAAGCCAACACTTTACAAAACTTGGCCCTAAAATGCACCTAAAGACTAATAGGGCTTAATTAGTCTAGTGCTAGTACTAAACTTTTGAAAATTTATAACTCACTAAAAGCAAAGTGATTAAATAGAAATTCCTTCACCCTAAATCATGTTTAATCAAAACCTATCTACTATAATGAACTCATGCATATTAGAAGCATTTCTGGATTTTTGTATGATTTGGTGTTTTATACGCTACCGTTATTTCGTATAGTAAACGACATCGCTTTCGGTGAGAAGTTTGGGTTTTATTGCTGACCAAGATGGAAATCCAAACTAAGGCAAGTACCCTCCTCCTTTGAACACTTTGATCCTATGTTTTTATTGGGCAAACGTTTTCTATTGCAAAGTTGCATACGTTAGATAGTTATGTTTGGGAAAATTATTTGAAAGTGATGAAATGATAGTTATGATCTATTTGTTGCATAATCCTTCTTGAGATTTGTTATCCTTAATTTTTGTAACCTTAGAATGTTTTAGAGTACTCTCCATGTGCTCAAATGGGCTTATAATTGCTATATATATAATGTCATATGCTTAGCCATGCCTAGTGAGATGATTTTAAACATTGTGATCACTTTATATATTTGAAAATGGGCAATTTACAACCTTTGGACAGAGGCTTCGCCTCTGGTTATTTGTGAAATAAAATAGAGTTAAACATTTTTCTAGACTTGGGCGGCGAGTGGTGTACATATGGTAGTAGTTATGCATCGATATGGGGAGCGTTCGCCTGAGTCGATTAAGGACCGAACTCTATGTTACCAACTAAGTATACAGTACTGCCACATGTGTTAGTATGGGATGACCTTAGCTTATTAAGTTGTTTAGTGTTTAGCCTTGCATATTGGTAGGTAAGAGTAGAATGAATTAGTCTTAGCGATGATTCATAGGAACTGCCTATGTGTGTGTGTTGATTATAATGCTAGCAACAAGACTAGCTGGGTGTGTTCTGTGAAGGGACGGATGGTCCGCCTCACAGCATGGGCGTCTAAGTCTGTCCAATTCAATGGTATAGTGCCTCGTGTCCAATTCAATGGTATAGTGCCTCGTGGGGGAACAGATGTGTTCGTTGCCACGGCGTTGGGTTTAAGGCGTGGGCCCGCCACCTAACGATTCTGGGTCATGCCCAGGATGGATTCACACTTGCCATCGCTGATGCAAGGCTAGACACTAAGCAATGTAACGGCTAAGTTGTGATCTCTAGTCCGCACCCAATGTGTAGAGTGTGGGGTGCTAGGCCGGCACCGAACCAACTAGAGTATAGCCTCCGGGCTTATATCACATCATGTGGATTTGTACGAACTCTGCAGAGTTAAAACTAACCGGTTAGCCGTGCTCACGGTCATGAGCGACTTGGGGAAATAGCATGAGTGTAGTTTTAACTTTTCTAAAATGCTTTATAAAAATGGTTGAGGAATGGGAAATTGAAGATGATTTTGATGTTAATGATGACTTGCTACCAGGAAAGGTGCAAGATGATGTTTATGGTTTATGTTGATGATGATGAGGAGAAATGATGATTATATTGCTAAAATTACTTATATTGATCACCATGCTCTACTTTATATACTTATTCTACAAATGTTTACAAAGTTATCGCTTGTGAAATGTTGTGAACCAACTTAGCTTTATGCAAATGAACCTACAAATAGCCATTCTTTGATAATTAGAGCTTGCATGTATGTAGAATTGTATTGCCTTGCCAGTACATTAACATAGTTAATGTACTGACACTTGTTCGATTGGAATATCCATTTTGCAGGTTTAGTTGAGTGCTACGGGTTCCGTTGATCTCTTCAGGACGGTTCATGAGGGGTTTACCCCTAGTCGGATTGCTTAAGGGTCTTGGGTAAATAAGCTTCCGTGCGAACCTTTAAATTATAAGGCCGTTTGGCCATATATATATATATATATCTTAGTCTTAGATTCTAAGTTATTTGTTTATTAGTAGTCATTTATGAATATCATTTGCTTTGATGAAAGTGTCTGGGTTTGTTCTAGCTTATAGAACTATCTAGACATGAGTATGGATGTTGAACAAATGAGATGTTGTAGAGCTTAGCAAATTGTCAAGTCTCTTGGGTGTGTAACACATCTGGTCGCTGCCTTCGTGTGGTTTGACGGGCACGTCTTAGGCTGAAGTTGACTGGCACGCTAAGTCCCAGCAATGTCTTTTTTGCTCAATATTGAGCACTACGTTATTTATATTGAATGGTGATTAATTGTGATCATGGGGCACATTGAGGCTTGAGTGACTATAATGCGTGTATGGATCCCACTCCCCAAAATCATGTGGTGATCACAAATGACACCGAACAATATAAATTTTGGGTGCTCGACATGGGGACGGGGGTTAGTTGGTCATCCCCGCCCCACCATCTCCGATAGTGTTTATAGTGTTGCTATTTGGACCATTTGATTCTCTGTTGATAATAGATAGCAACCATCCCCATTCTTTAATATTTAATTTTTTCACGGGGTATCGGGTCCTCATTGATATCTCTAGGCTTGATAAAGTAATTGTCCTTACTGGATGGTAAGGAAACGCGGCATATGGCTAGACTGATCGAGGTATACAAGAGATAAGATTTGATCATCTGCCGTAGCAACTAGCTACAGATACTTTTTTTTCAAACTATTTTATTCACAATTTCATAAAAAAAACCTTTCTAAAAGTATTTGAAAATTTAAACCATGTCACGCTCCGAACTTGTCACACACCACTTGTCACTTGCCTCACTGCCCGCTCACGCCCATTCATTCCCCCCTCCTCCTGCATCCTTGGTTGTTCGTGCATGCTCCATGTGTCTATGCCTGCTTGTACCCACATGCTGTGCGTGGTATCTCGCTAATTTGGCTAGCGACATTCGTCTACTTCCTTCATCCCAAATAAACAAACCATGTCACATCTCATACATAGATTCGTAATACTAAGATATATTATATCTCATACAATAACGTTTATTTATTTTAAAACGGAGAGAGTATCTCCCAATGGATGATTGACAACGTGCATGTCGTCCATGGCGAGTTGCCCACACATTAAAGATATTTTTTTTAATTTTTTTAAAGATGGTATACTTATGCAAATTTTGAGAAAAAAATATATATTGAAAAAAATCCATAGTTAAGGCAGAGGTCTATAGTAGCATGTGAGCTAAATCCACACTATCCAATCAACACTTGATTCAGATAAATAGGTACAGTTCAATTATATATAGAAGTTTCTTAAACATTAATAAATTCATTTTTAAAGTTTACAATAACTTAATACTTAAATAATCATGCGCTAATCACCTGGCGTGTTTTGTTCCACCAAGTGGCTTAGCTAAGCAACACAATCAAACGGGGCCTAGATACTCTATATTGTTATGGGCCAAATTAGTGAAAAGAATGAGTTTATCTCCAGTTCCTTTGGAAATAGAAACCGATATTGCTATTTACGGCTGCTTTATTTTCAATGCACACATTAAGATGAAAAGCATATTTTTAGTGGAAACTTATTGTAATTCGAAATTAGAGTCTTTAAAGCCACTGTTGAAAGTTTCGTATAATTTAAATTCAAAGTTGTATAAGGTGAGTTGAAAGTTTTATATGAAGGTGCTATTAAAATACAAAAGAAGTGGCAAAATGAGCGTAGCTCAACTAATTAGGTTTCTTGTGGTAGAACCAGTTCACCTGAATTCAAATTCTAGATTTGATATGGGTGCTCGCATTTACTGCTAATGATTCTCACTTACGGCTAATTATTTTTTCAGTGGTAGGCGATGTATCCGTCGATAGTGAGGTGCCCGTGGTGACTTCGCCAATCTCAAGATATGTCGGTCTAGTCTTTTGGAGGTGCTCATAGGGGTAAGATATGCGTATGTGCGTTCATAGGGGTGACTGTGTACACGTTGTGGGTGTCTGCGTTTGTACTGTGTTTCTCCAAAAAAAATACAAAAAAGTGTGCGTTGGCAACACAGCTACGTTAAATTAGCTATCCCCAATGCAAACAAAGAAGGGATAAGTTCACTTTAAATCTCTCAATTTGTTGCTGAGTCTAAAATTCATTTCTGAACCGAAATACCAGGTATAGCCCATCCCCCAACTCATAATACCGTGTCAATTTTGATTTCTCAGCAATATAGTGATTGGTTTTGACTGACGTAGCGAATAGGACCCACATGGGCCTCACATGTCAGCGGCAACTCTTCTCCCTCTTATCCCTCTCCCTCTCCCTCTTATCCACATCGACGAACACCTCCCCCACGTGGCTCGCGTAGGGGCACCCCTCCACCCTGGCCTCCTAGTAGCATGCTGCGAATATGACCGGCGGGTGGGTGACCTAGTATGGCTACAAATCCCCACTTAGCTACAATCCAAATTTGTCGGAACTGTTTCAAAGAACAAATTAGAAAAATAGGATTTGTCAGAACTGTTTCGAAGAACAAACTAGAAAAATAGAAGAGGTTGCTATTCTAAAGTCAAATCCCACATTTCGAATCAAGCACTCCATTAAAATGCCCCTCCCTTTATATCGAATATATACACGCCCCGAATTCAAATCCTCCATTGATCCAAGCCAATACCGTGAAAAAGTTCAAAGAAGACTTCAGAGATTGAGTAAACGCAAGCATATGTTCTGAACCAAGCAGCACGGTGAGAAAAAGGTGACGCTTTTAGAACCCAGTGCGGCTCCCTGTCACGACGGTAGTTGAGGATGAGGACTCGATGCACCCGCTGGCCCCGCACGGCCTCCCGCACCCCGGCCACGACGGCGCGGTCGATGTCCGTGCCCTGGAACAACCTCACGCTATGGCCAAGCACCTCCCCGAGTAGGTACCCTGCGAGCGAGGCGAGGCCCCTGGAGCCCCTGAAGGCATAGACGATAGGGTGGCCCGACATGGCCAAGTTGGTTAGAAGAAAGCTCCGCGGGAGCTCGTGCAGCGCCTCCACCATCCAATCTGAGTACTGCGTTGTCAGATAAGAGTTAACGCTGACATGTGGAGCCCACGTGTGTCCTACTCACCACGTCAGCCAAAACCGGTCATTATACTGCCGAGGGACCAAAGTTAACATGGTACTATGAGTTGGGGGTGGGCTATACCTGGTATTTAAGTTTAGGGACAGATTGAGAGACCAAAGGTGAACTTATTCCAACAAAGAACACCATCATCTATCATACTAACGGGCTATAAATGGGCCGTCCACCATTGCTCTCGACAGTCCAAAAACGGCGCAAAAGCTGGGCTTCGCCCCCCGCGGAGTTGGTCAACCCGGCCCAGCCCAGCCCAGCCCATCCCATCTATAAGCGGATTTCAAGCCTAAACTCTCGCCCAACAAACGCGCATCAAATCCTTAAAACCGAAGCAAACACCCAAGGCCTCTTTAGCCTTCCTCCACTTCCATCCATCCCCCCACCACTCCCTCCACCCCCACCCACCCCTCAGATCCCGATCCGGCCCCCTCCTCCGCCGCCCAGATCCAGCCGCCGCCGCCGCCGGGCGGCGTTGCCAGATCCGGCGCCATGGAGAAGCCGAGCACGCTGCTGGTCCACTTCGACAAGGGCTCCGCCGCCATGGCCGGCGAGATCAAGGCGGATCTCGAGGGCAGCGACGTGGCCGCCAAGGTCGACGCCATGAAGCGCGCCGTCATGCTCCTCCTCAACGGCGAGACCCTCCCCCAGCTCTTCATCACCGTCGTCCGCTACGTCCTCCCCTCCGAGGACCACACCATCCAGAAGCTCCTTCTCCTCTACCTCGAGATAATCGACAAGCGCGACGCCGCCGGCAGGGCCCTCCCGGAGATGATCCTCATCTGCCAGAACCTCCGCAACAACCTCCACCACCCCAATGAGTACATCCGCGGCGTCACGCTGCGATTCCTCTGCCGCCTCTCCGAGCCCGAGGTGCTCGAGCCGCTCGTGCCCTCCATCCTCGAGAACCTCGAGCACCGCCACCATTTCATCAGGCGCCACGCGCTCTCCGCGATCTCCTCCATCTACCGCCTCCCGCACGGCGACCAGCTCGTCCCCGACGCGCCCGAGCTCGTGGAGCGCGCGCTCGCCTCGGAGCAGGACGCGTCCGCGCGCCGGAACGCGTTCCTCATGCTCTGCGCCTGCGCGCAGGAACGGGCCGTGGCGTACCTGCTCTCCAATGCTGACCGTGTGGCCGAGTGGCCCGATCTCCTGCAGATGGCCGCTGTTGATCTCATCCGCAAGGTCTGCCGCTCCCCGAACCGCGCTGACAAGGGAAGGTATATCAAGATCATCATCTCCCTCCTGTCATCCCCCAGCACGGCTGTCGTGTACGAGTGCGCTGGCGCGCTTGTGTCGCTCTCCTCGGCGCCCACTGCCGTGCGCGCTGCTGCAAACACATACTGCGATCTGCTGTCGTCACAGAGCGACAACAATGTGAAGCTCATTGTCCTGGACCGCCTGAATGAGCTGCGCACCTCGCACCGTGATGTGATGGTGGATGTAGTGATGGACGTGCTGCGTGCACTAGCCAGTCCCAACTTGGATGTTAAGAGGAAGGTGCTGGATTTGGTGCTCGATCTGCTCACCCCACGCAATGTGGAGGAGGTAGTTCTTTACCTCAAGAAGGAAGTGGTCAAGACGCAGGCAGGGGAACTTGAGAAGAGCGGTGAATACCGCCAGATGCTGGTGCAGGCGATCCATGCCTGTGCTGTGGAGTATCCAGAGGTGGCTGGGTCAGTAGTGCACCTCCTCATGGATTTCCTTGGTGACACTAATGTTGCTGCAGCAGTTGACGTCGTGTTGTTTGTGCGTGAGATCATTGAGACCAATCCCAAGCTGCGTGTGTCCATGATCCAGAGGTTGATTGATACATTCTATCAGATCCGGGCATCCCGTGTGTGCTCATGCGCTCTGTGGATCCTTGGGGAGTACTCCCTCTCATTATCAGAGGTTGAGAATGCTATCTCCACTATTAAGCAATGCCTTGGCGATCTACCTTTCTACACGGTATCTGAGGAAGGGGAGGCAACTGACTCAGCCAAGCCAGTGCAACAAGTGGTGAACTCTGTCACCGTGTCTTCTAGGCGGCCTGTTGTTCTTGCAGACGGCACTTATGCCACACAGAGTGCTGCCACTGAGGCCATTTCGACTCCATCAGTTGCTCCTGGGTCATTATCATCGACCCTGAATCTCAGATCACTCATTCTGTCTGGCGATTTCTTCTTGGCTGCTGTTATTTCCTGCACCTTGACCAAACTTGTATTGAGGCTGGAGGAGGTTCAGCCCTCAAAGGTTGAAGTGAACAAGGCTTGTACTGGAGCCTTGCTGATCATGACATCCATTCTGCAGCTGGGACAATCATCTTACCTTCCACACCCAATTGATAACGATTCATGTGACAGGATAGTGCTTTGTGTGAGGTTGCTTTGCAATACTGGTGATGATGTCAGGAAGGTCTGGTTACAGTCATGTAGGCAGAGCTTTGCAAAGATGCTTGCTGAGAAGCAATTCCGGGAGACAGAGGAGATGAAAGCTAAGGCACAGATCTCTCATGCTCAACCAGATGATCTTATAGATTTCTATCACCTAAAGAGTAGAAGGGTAAGACAACGAATTATCTCTTGTTGCTTTTTTTGTGCTGACAGCTTGGTCTCTTGAGGATAATTGGTAGCATTACCTTTGACACTGAAGCAATAATAATTTTGACAGCCGGTTCACTAAAACATTCTAATCCACGAGTTATTTCTCACTGCAAATTTAATAATGCAAAATGCACCTGTTGCATGGTATCAACATTATGAAGCACATATCATGTCTTACCGTAGGGTTAATAGAATGTTCACTGCTATGCAAGCAATCCGTTTTTCGATGTGGTATTTACGCTATTAAAAAAATCAATGCAACCCAAGCTCAAGTGGAATCCTTAGTTTTACTTTTAGTATCTCCTGACACATAAGAGTATCTAAACTTGTAACACTGTCTTGATATCTTCTTTGTTTCCTGAAGCCTAGTTACTGACATGAGTCATAAGATCAAATATATAATATTTTTCCCACTAATATGTCACTCAACATGTCTTGAGCAAATTTTGACATCCTCATTACAGTATAGCTCTGTTTTGTTTTTGTTCATTGTCTAATCCTTTTTGCTGCCATTCTGTTGTGAACTGGAAGTCTTATTTGAACTTGAAAGGTTACATCAAATTACCTTGATCTTTCTGTAGTACTGAGAAGCTAATTAATCTAGAGAAGAAAGTTTTCTTTGGTTATAGGTAAAGCATGATATTACTTAAACAGGTTTGCAAAGATGTTGTGAATGATGAATTACACTGTTGCTGTGTATGAGTTTTTCATGTAGTTTTAGTATGGAAGTAGTGATTCTTGCATGTTAGGTGTTGGTCTGGTTGATAACCTTTTCCTTTCCTGAGTGCAGTCATATGCTGCCTTATTTTTGTCTCTTTGTTATTTAACTGTGGCATTTTGTTTCCTAGGGCATGAGCCAGCTTGAGTTGGAAGATGAAGTTCAAGATGACTTGAAGGCTGCAACTGGTGGGTTCACTAAGGACACAGATGATGGAAACAGACTTAATCGCATTCTTCAGTTGACTGGATTCAGTGATCCTGTGTATGCTGAAGCATATGTGACAGTTCATCATTATGATATTGTACTTGATGTGACTATCATTAACCGTACGAAGGAGACACTTCAGAACTTGTGCTTAGAATTGGCTACAATGGGAGACCTCAAACTTGTTGACCGCCCTCAGAACTACACCTTGGCTCCTGAGTCAAGCAAACAAATCCGTGCTAATATCAAGGTTTCATCAACAGAGACTGGAGTAATATTTGGGAACATTGTTTATGAAACTTCAAATGTGATGGAGCGATCAGTGGTTGTGCTAAATGATATTCACATTGACATCATGGATTATATCTCACCAGCAACATGCGCTGATGTTACTTTCCGTAACATGTGGGCAGAATTTGAGTGGGAAAACAAGGTACGTGCTTATTCCTGCTTTGATTTTTGTTAGAATGAGTTTCTTTTGCCGAATGTTATCCACTCCAGATATTGTGGTCTATATTTGTTCATTTGTTTAGGCGGTCTCTCTTTGGCAGATTTCAATTTACTGAACTATTTTTGTTTCTGCATTTCCATAGTTATATGTGAATAGTCATTTTTTCTTTTGCATGTTGACATATCATTAATCTGGACCAACTGTTTATTGAGTTTCATGGACCACCAACTATGATGCCTTGCAGATAAGCCATATATTTCTCCGACCAAAACACAATTAGAAAACTAATGTTTTAGGTTTGTAATTAATTGCTGAAATAATGTCGAGCATTTCAGCTCCTGATCTCTTTGTATAGTAGGCATGCCTTTTGAAAATTGTACATTGTTAGTTTCTTCAGGATAAACAATTTTGTTTTCTGGTGAAAAGAGTTTTTCTTTTGGAGAGTTACTTGCTTTTGATGTTGCACCAAGTACTGTTATGTTTCAGTGCATGTGTGCTAGATTTGTTTGATACTTCTATCTAGTTGCTTTTGCTAGTCTTGCTCTGGTTGTCTTGAAATGCACTGAAATTGTGATGCTATGTACTATTTTTTCTGTGTGGGTTTGTGAAGTTCTGTTTGTGAATTATAACACCAATTTTGTTACCATTCATCAGGTGGCAGTGAATACTGTCATTCAGAATGAGGAGGAGTTTTTGGATCATATCATCAAGTCAACAAACATGAAGTGTCTAACACCACCGTAAGTTTCCTTGTAAACTGTCCTTTCACTTGCTGGCAAGAATTTCTCGCTTAACATGTACTTGAGGGCAAATGTGTGTGTAGGAATGCTTATTTTAGGTTCCTTGACTATTACAAATCTCTTTCATGGACATAAGCATTTTTAAATTGCCTTAAACATGGATTCAAAAGCTTGGCTAGTTTACTTGACTCGAGGTAGGTAAAGTAGGATTTGGTTTGAACACGTGAGGTGTAGGGTTCTGGAGTTGCAATGCCCATTGATGGCAATGCTGGCCGGCCTGTTCTATAATAGACAGTTCAACGTCTACTAATTTCTAGACAGGAGATAGATACTTACAAAAATTTTCTTCAAAAGCTTCTTTGGCAGAACTAATACTAGTCATTGTGAAATGAGAAACTGGATAACATTTCATTCCAACCAGCAATTTTAACCGTGTTCGATATCCTTCCCATGCTGTCAATGCCCATGCATGGATAGCAGCAATACCCATGTTGTCAAACAATGTTTTACTATCTTGCAGTGCAAGCAACTGTGAATGAATGAATTAGTTACTTTTGAAGTAAACATGCATTTGAACAACTGCTTGTGATGCAACCGTATCGTATTAGCCAGATAACTGGAAAACTGTTGTCCCGTACATTCCACTACTTGTCCTATTAATAATAGGGTTAACCACTCTTCTAATTCATAACCTTATGCCAGGTCTGCACTTGATGGAGAATGCGGTTTTCTCGCCGCTAACCTTTATGCAAAGAGTGTTTTCGGCGAAGATGCTTTGGTAAATATCAGCATCGAGAAGCAGTTTGATGGCAAGCTCAGTGGTTACATCAGAATAAGGAGCAAGACCCAGGGAATCGCACTCAGCTTAGGAGACAAGATTACCCTCAAGCAGAAGGGAGGCAGTTAACTGCCATGACTCTCACGGTTGTATCATCATTTTTAGTAAATTCCACGCTTTAGTGGGATTGAATTGTTGAGTAAAGTTCTTTTTTGTACAAAAGATCAAAGAAAGGAAAGAGAACCGGGGTGATGTTCCCAGTTGGATAATGCTCCAGAGCTATTGAAGGACGACAAAGGTTTAGTTCAATCCGGATTGCCTCCTGGCCCTGTAATCGGAGTGTTCTCTGTACGTGTTTTTGATAAAAAGATGACGATGTAGAAATAGATGTGAAGTTTCTGTTTATTATTATTAACAGGTAGAGCAATTGTGGTCTTTGTATTACGACCGCCTATCATGTCTTGTGTTTATTTGTTCTGTTAAAGTTCAAAAGGATGTATATGATATATCGCACATTCCACTTTATTGTTGTTATCAATAATCCATTTTGGTTAGCTTTTTTTTTTGGTTTAATTCTCATGGTAGTTGTGTTGATATTTCCTCATGTCTTTTGGAACAGAGCGTAGCAAATCGTTCCGTTTTTTAATCTTTCCATTTGATGGGATTAGTCCCAAGTAATACTGCATGGTGCGAGTTTTGTGAGTTCGTTGCAAGTTACATGGCGTTACTTTGGTGACCTCATTGCCAGTGATTTCTTCCGTCTGTTGCCCCAGTTCTCGCCGCACTCCATACTCCATAGATGGAAAACGAGGAGCATTGTTACTAAGATTTGGGGAAATTTCAGGAAGCAGGAAAGCTGCAGAAACAATTTACTTTGGTGCGTGTTGGATTAAGCTTTGGTGCGTCTGACATTAAGATGCTTGATGATAAGCATGTCAATGTACGTTTGATTAAAGAAGCAGCAGGCGACATTCTGCGCACCCGCCAAACTTTGTGATAACATAATAACAAGAGAGAAAGCTAAGCGTCAGGCTATTTAAAGGGGCCGGGTAAAGAAAAGAAACATTGCCTGCCACTACATCCATCCATGATGCATCAGCCTCTTCCAGATTTCAAGCCACATTTCTTGGGCTGCAGACAAATGCTTCCATTCTATGCCACCCCTCTCGCGTGAAAGTCTGATAATGTATGCCATCGCCGTCATCTCATCGGAAACGTATCCGATAGTTTTTTAATGTACACATCGTGCACATCAACTAACAAATTTTATTAAAAAATTTTTAAAAAAATATATAAGTATTTTCTATAGTATTATACTTATGCGTAGAGTCTTAACCTCAAATTTATTATATTTTAGCCGTAACAAAAAAAAAGATAAAATTTCTGACAGTTTTGGGAGCATAAATATGTCAGAATTTTATCTTTTTTTAGTTTCCTATATATAATGAATTTCAAGATAAAACTTCAAACATAGATGTAATGCTACTATTTAGTACATGTATAATTTTTTTGAATTTTTTGATAAAATTTATTAGTTGGTGTGCACGGTGTGTACACGAGAAAGCTTATGTGCATAGGTTTGACGGACTGGCAATTTTAATTATCTTTTAATTATCCCGGCCTAAACCTATCAAGATAACAAGAATACACGCTGGCTCAAACATCAAGTTGAGTAGCTCACACGAATTAGTACATCATTGTATTCTGTGGCTGCTGGTTAATTAATTAATTTAATACAAAGTTCATAATATTTGTCAAATCCGAATTACCTAGCAGCTAGTAATCTCCTGATGAAGGAAACTAGCTAGCAATCAAGCCAATCATTGGTTACTTAGGTCGTAAACAATTGTGGTCAAAATCTCATTTTGGGCCGGAAATGTGGCCACTTCCCTCCATTTCCAAGTCACCACCATCGCCATGCCATGCCATGCCACTATGTGGCTCGCCATATATATCGTCGCGCGCGCGAGCATCAAATTCATCCCATCGATCACGCAGGCCATAAACCCTCTTGCAGCCGCCGCGCGCACAGCCATGGAAGACCTCGCCGCCTCACTCATGTCGTCGTTCTCGCACCGCCACAGCGCGCCGCTCTACCTGTTCTACAACGTCGCAAGCTTACCCAAGCATCACGCCGGCCGTGGCGGTGGCGGCGGCGGCGGAGGGGGAGGTTTCGAGTTTGCTACGGCCGCGGGAGGTAAGCAGCAGGGAGGAGTTGATGATGGAGAAGATGGCGGTGGCCCCGGGGTGCGCGCGTGCTCCAGCGACGTGTCGGCGGCGTTCGCCGACGAGCTATTCCGGGAAGGCGTGCTGCTGCGCCCGCTGAAGCTGCCACCGCGCCTGCAAACGCCCTCGGCGTCGGCCGCGGCCTCCGCCGCGACGTCGCCGACAGCCAGCAAGGCGGCGGCGCCGTCGTCGCGGAGTCCGTTCGCGAGCAGGAGGAGCAAGCACGAAGGATTCGACCCGTTCGCCGCCGCGCTGGAGAAGGTGCGCAGGGACGTCGCCGCCGCCGCGCCCATCCGCCGCGCGCGGTCGCTCTCGCCGCTGCGTGGCCCCGCGGTCGCTGCCGCCACCGCGCACCGTAAAGAAAACAGCCCGTACGCGCCGCCCGCGCGCGCTGTCACGGCGAGCCGGCCACCGTGGCGGAGGAGGAGAGGCATGAAGCGCCTGCTGTGCGGAGCGGCGATGGCGACGCGGCCGCACAGGGGGGACGACGACGCCGCGCCATACCGGCGTGGCCTCCTGGTCTGCTTTGGGTTTTAGTGTCTCCCAACACGTGCTTGGAAGGTTGTTTCTACGGAGTGCTGTACTTCTATCGTTTGTATTTTGCTGAAATTTATGCAAAAACAGATGAATTTCTGTTATCTTAGGTTGAGTTCGGTACTACTACCATTTAGCAATTTTTACTCTCTGGTTTTTCACGTGCACGTTTTTTGAATTATTAAATGGTGTGTATTTTTTAAAATTATATGTTAATACTTAATTATTTATTTGCTAATGAATTGCTCCATTTTCGTCTGTACTATGGAACATAACCTTAAGCTCCAAATCCATCATATTTAGCTTTACTGCTAACACATGGCAAACCGTATTAGTAACAGTAAAGCCACCGTAATTGCATGACGCTGGTGCAAAGGCAGTCCAAAGAAAAGAGAATCCATTGCTTTCTAGTTAGGACTGGTGTAGTGAAACGTATTGAAGGGGAAGAAATATGAGAATTTTTCAGCAAGAAGCGAATACTGAGCTCCAAGCGGCTCATACCATCAAGAACAAAGTTAGCTGGCACATGTTAATTTTCTTTGGGGACTGGGAGAAGCTTCTCTAGTTCTTAATTTGCCTTTTGATATCTAATAGTAAACAGTGGCGTAGCTAGAATTTTCTCAAGAGTAGGGCTCAACTAATATAATTTACATAATTTACCTTAATCTTTTATATTTTGAGATTTTAAAATGTAAATTTTAATGGATATATAGGCTTAGGAGTAGGGCAGCAGCCATAGCTGCCCTACCCCTGTTTCCGCCACTGATAATAAACATAGTCGAGGAAAGTGTTTTTATTTCTAGGTATCTTTTCGTTTTTTGCATGTCATCTAAATAGTCATCAAATTATTTTTAAAAAATTGACAAGATAGATTAATATAAAACATATCACTCCACAAACATGCAAGTTCAAATTCAATTTTTATAAATTTTAATAAAAATAACAAATATAACTATAAATGTACGTTAACTATTTTTAGTTTAATTTTTTTGTTGCAACTTGTAAAAATCAAATTTGGTTTTGCATGTTTGTGAAGTGATATATTTCATATTAATCTATGTTGTTAGTTTTTTTAAAATTTTTTAATGACTATTTAGATAACATGTAAGAAACGAGAGGATGTCTCCTCGAGAGATGAAAATCCATTTCCAGCATAGTTGGGCTACTTAATAATCGATAGAGCGTCTGGCATATTTAGGCGCCACCTAAGCACATTGATAAGACTAAAATTACAATGTTATACAATATGCAATATTAGTTCATTTGAAAAGTGACACCATTTTAACCATAAAAATAGCACGCCAATTGCTGCACCAGCTAGTTTACGTCCATGCATATTATTTAGGACTCATAGAGAACATACAAAAGTTACATAACTTTTACACGACTTAGTATAATGCCCATAGTCTTTCGCAAGAACATATTAATGGATTCTATTTTTGTGTTTATCAAAGATTGAGATGAATCATTTATAATTGGGCATATTAATCGAGGTTATACTATTTAACTTCGATGAATGATTATAGATGCTGTTAGGAAAAAAAAGAGGGAAAATTTATGTTTTCTCACATCGTAGCAATTTCATAAAACCTAAAAATTTTACGTATGATTCCTTTGAGTTTTTAGTATTAGCAAAAAAAAAGACATATTATAAAAGGAATTGTTTTCAGGATTATAAAACTAGTTTTATCCAATCTTTTATGTTATTTCTATCATTTAGTTTTCCAATTACTATTTTAATTTTATAGAAATATAGGATATTAATACGGTCAATGTATCTGACTCAAGTTTTAGTTTAACCTGTAATATGTTGTATTTATCTAAAGATTTTAGCAAAATTGTTTTTATTCGTTTCTTTTATTTATTTATCATTTCAACAATTTTTTGCTTGCTTCCATGTATGAGATTAACAGAGTAAGACAACACGCAACGACGCGAACACCGCTAGCGAATAGCAGGAGGTGCTAGCGATCACCGATATATCAAGCCCAGCTACCGCCTAGCTTGGTGCCAGTGTGCCAGGTGTTTTTTTCTTTCGCTTTTTCGGTGCGACGTCTGGGACAAATCTGATATGTACATTTATTAATATCTCATAAATTATAGCATCATGTAACCAATTAAACATGGACAACCAGATTTAGAATAGTACATATCTTCATTATTATGATTGTCAACACAAGACAGCCGTGGTGACCTTTAACTCGGAAATAAAATCATCATTGTAGCCACTGTATGGCCCACACATCAGCTATGTAAAAGAACCAGCGCAAGAACAAAACGTAAAATTGAATTACCACACCACACTTTCCATCTCTGGGCGTTCCACTCCCCACGTATTTCACCCAGCTATTTTTATTTTACCGTTGCAAGTCTCATATCCTCCATTTAAACGGTTCAAAAACCCGGAACGATGAATCTCCACCGTCCGATCAGCGATCCGACAGCCGATGCGCCGTTGGTTTCCCATTAATAAAAATTTGACCGTTGGAAGATAGACGTCACGGGAAAATTCCTCAATTCCCCACAAAAAAACCACGCCTACAAAGCCATAGCCCTCTTCCCAGTCTCCTTCGAAACCAATCCATCTCGAGTTCTCGCCGTCAAGAATTAGAGAGAGAGAGAGAGAGAGAGAGAGAGAGAGAGAGAGAGAGAGAGAGAGGAGGAGGCGTGAGGTAAGGGGTGGTGACGCGTCGCTGATTCGTGCGGGTTGCTCTGTGGACGCCGACCCCGTTCGGGCAATGGCGTCGAGGAGGCAGTGGGGAGCGGGAGCCGGCGCCGGTGATGTTCCTGCTCAGGAACGCAAGGGAGGTAAGGCCACCGATCATCTCCTGCGCGCGTTCTTTTCTGTGTTCTTGTTTGGGGTTCTCATGGCGGCGGCGGCGCGGTTGGGAGNTGGTTGGGGGGGGGGGGGATAAAGCTCGCGTTCTTTGCTGTGTTCTTTTTGGGGGTTTCATTGCGGCGGCGGTGCGTCGGGAGAGTTTCTTGCCGCGATTGTGGTTGAGGGTGGTGATACGTCGCGTGCTTGCTTTGCGTTCGTAGGTTTCTCCCGTCGCCGGAGATTAGGATTTGTAGGATCGATGATGTGTTCTTGCGGGTTCTTTACGGATTGTTATCCGATCGACGCTTGATTGCGAAATTGTATGGGTTTTTTGATTACGGGTTCTTGTTCTAATTCGGCGTAAAGAGAGCGCCTTTTGAAAATCCTGTTCATATGTGGATATTTTTTGATCCCAAAATTTGATCGGAACGCATGCGCCTGTAGTGGAAGCAGATGTTTGTTGCGTTGGTAGATTGATCGCAATTTTGCATGGGTTCTTTTGGCATAGAAATGATCTTTGCTGGTGCTGCGATATTTCTGCGTTGTTCTTTGGGTTTGCTAGATAAATCTGGTATCTTCCCAAAATTGCGTTTCACCTTGAATCATGCGTGTGCTTTCATCTTGTTCGTCTGAGCTTAAATTTCTGTACAAGATTTCTCCCTTAGAGATTCTGTGCTTTATTTGTTCCTGATCTGAAATTTCGACTTTGTGCAGACGCTGCCAAGATTGTCAGGAGGCCAAAGACCACGACGGTTGTTGCTCAGCAACCACCAAGAATCCGTCGAGCCCTCGCCGACGTCAGTAATCTCGTCAATGGCCGGGCTGCTCTGCCTGTCGTAAATCATCAGAAGGCAGCAGCAGCAGCAGCAGCTGACAAGTGCAGGAAACCAATCAAGCAGCCCAACGAGAACAATAAGGCCAAGCCAGAAGTCATCGTGATCAGTTCAGACTCCGAGAAACAGAAGAAAAATCCAGCCCAGAGAGCAGCCTCCCGGAGGGCGCCAATCCAAACGCTCACCTCGATTCTGACCAAGTGCAGCAGGGTATGTGTTGTTTGATGCTGTTTGATTCTGTCATATGTTAGGAATTTTTGTGTGAATAATCTTCTTTTGCTGAATTTGTTCTGAACACAGGCTTCTGACGGTGTGATCAGCCCGAAGAAGGCGCCGATATACGACATCGATGCATCTGATGCTCACAACGAGCTGGCAGTGGTTGATTACGTCGAAGATATCTACAGATTCTACAGGAGCACTGAGGTGAGCTTAGCTTCCTCTTCTTTTATGCCAAATCAATTGGTGATGGAACAGTGATTGATTACTCTTGCTGCTTGATTTGTTCAGAACACCTACCGGCCTCTCTGCACCTACATGGTGTCACAGACCGAGATCAACGAGAGAATGAGAGCAATCCTGACTGATTGGCTCATCGAAGTGCACTACAGGCTTATGCTGATGCCAGAGACCCTGTACCTCACTGTCTACATAATTGATCAGTACCTGTCCCTGGAGAATGTGCCCAGGAAGGAGCTGCAGCTTGTCGGCATAAGCGCCATGTTGATAGCCTGCAAGTATGAGGAGACTTGGGCTCCACTGGTAAGGATTCTTCCACTTCTGCACACCAATGATGATGTTCGATTTTGCATATGATGTTCAACTTGCTATTGTGTTAAATGCTGTTCAATTTGCATATGATATTCAGCTTGCTATTGTGTTCACCGCTGTTCAATTTGCATACAATGTTTAGCTTGCTATTGCGTTCAATGCTGTTCAATTTGCACATGATGTTCAACTTGCTTCTTATCTTACAGTTGAGCTGCCATTATTGCAGGTTAAGGACTTCCTTGTCATATCAGACAACTCCTTCAGCAGGCAGCAGGTTCTGAGCACAGAGAAGTCCATACTTAACAAGCTCCAGTGGAACCTGACTGTTCCAACAATATACATGTTCATCCTTCGATACCTGAAAGCTGCATTGGGTGACAAGGAGGTAACAAGCATAGCCCATTTTCAGTTGTTCTTCTGCTGGTGCCATATATACATATTCAGTGTGTAAAATCTTGATATTCTTCCTCTGTCAATGCAGCTGGAGCACATGACATTCTTCTACGCTGAGCTTGCACTGGTTCAGTACTCCATGCTCTTTTATGCGCCATCGGTGATAGCCGCAGCTGCCGTCTATGCTGCTCGGTGTACCCTTGGCCTGAGCCCACTATGGAGTGATCTTCTGGAGTACCACACCGGCTTAGCTGAGCCACAATTGCTGTATGTCTTCTTCTTAATCTTGCCTTGAAATTTGATAACACATTGAGTCTGAAGAATATTGGAAAGCTATTTTAATCCATCTTTTCACAATCGCTGATAATCTGAAAGTTTAATCGCTGATAATCTTTTCAAAGGTTGCTTTTTTTTCATTTGCTTAATTACATTGTTGTGTCTCCTCCAGACTGACTGGACTTTCATACTACTGAAAGTTTCAGTTGAATTGTCCTGGACTAGTTTCATATCCAAAGTTTGTTGTTTCATTTGCTTAATTAATTACACTGTTGTGTGTCCTCCAGACTGACCAAACTTTCGTAGTTCCAGTTAAAACTAGTA
The DNA here is from genome assembly GCA_008326285.1 of Oryza officinalis. Taxonomy (NCBI): domain Eukaryota; kingdom Viridiplantae; phylum Streptophyta; class Magnoliopsida; order Poales; family Poaceae; genus Oryza; species Oryza officinalis. The sequence goes on along the minus strand of BDMV01000001.1, from coordinate 15,194,110 downwards.
CGTACTACTGAAAGTTTCGGTTGAATTGTCCTGGAGTAGTAGGTGGTGTCCCAAACTTTTTTGGTATGCAGTGGCAAATGCTTCACATATAAAGTACTGAAATGCTTCACATAGAACAATGGCATCTTACATGCATGCTACTGAAATGTTGTGCCTAAAACCAATTAGTTTGATCTACACTATCCAATTGAAACGCTGTATGCGTAATATATTTCTCTATCACAATTACCTTTGAATTACTGATCAAGATTTGATCACATGACTCTTAACTTTGGCTTGTTATGAGCTGCAGGGAGTGTGCAGGGCGGCTGGTGAGCCTGCACGCGGCGGCGCCGGAGAGCAAGCAGAAGGTGGTGTACAAGAAGTACGCGAGCCCCAAGCTTGGAGCCGTCTCCCTCCACTCGCCGGCCAAGAAGCTTCTCCCGCCGCTGCCGCCGCCGGCGGTTGCGGCTTGATTTTGTTTCTCGCTGTTGGAATTTTGGCCTCCCTCGATCGACTGGAAGAACATGTATAGATATAGGATCGTCGTCGTCGTATCATCGCTTTGATGTTACCCACCCCTGCGTTTCTGATTCTCCAAATTTTCGGGGTCTTGATTTGATTGGATTGCTACTGATTCGAATTTGATGTGAATGAAAAATCGTCTTGATGTTTATCTTTTATTTTTTTCCCCTTTCCTTCTTTTTTTTATAAGTTTTCCCCTTCTTTTTTGGAAATATTTCGTAAGAGTATTTGCTCATTTTTTATTACCTTGAAATATTTGATATGCATGTGGGGCCCACATGGAGACGTGGGTAAACAGTAGCCAAGATTTTGATAGCCTCTGGCCCCGATTCGTTTTCCAGCCACACGATTTCTTCTGTGTCGAGCAAGCGCAGTAGCGTGGGTAACTCACGCACCTCCGCGGGCCGACTTCGTGGGGCCCACGAGTCCCATCGCGATGACAACTGGGGCCACTGGTATCAATGGGCCTACCTGTCAGTGTCATGGGTGGGAGCATTTAAGTACAAGAACTCTCCTGAACTCCGCGTGCTCTGTTTGTTCGAGTAATTTAATTAAGCTCCGGCCACAAAAGCTTCCGGCGATTCGTCAAGAACAGCTTGACGAAGATCTGTGCGAGCGGATTTGTTCTTCTTCTGTGGTGGATCTTGATTAGGCGCCCTGTTTTGTTCTTCGCGAGGAAGGCGATTCTTTTTGTTTCTGCATGCAGGTTTGTGTTCTTCGGTTCTTGGTTTGTTGATGTTATGGCATATACAGTACTCCAGTTCTTTCGTGGTTAGCAGGATGAGAACTGAAAGAGAAAAAAAATATTGGGAGGGCGGGTGATGATTAGTGAAAAGCCATCATGTGCGATAGAGTGATCTCCTTCAGCTTACTCTTCTACCAATTACTCTGTTTTCATCGAATTCTTCTTCTTTGATATGATCTTCCACGGTTCTGATCGCAATCGCAAACCCTGGTGACCTCGCGTGTTTGGAAGCAGTTATTAGTTTGGGAGTTCGGTTTTACTTTAGCTTTTCTGATCTCTGTCATGTTTTGATCCTTTCTGCTAACTAGTGTTCTTGTTTATGCTTTGCTTTCAGAATATTGCTGAACTTTTCTGACTCAACTAGAGATAGATAGTGATATATGTAGTATTATTCAGTAACTACAGCACTAATTTCAGAAATGACACCATTTGCACAATTAATCATTTTGCCTACCTTACGATGCACAAGTATTTGCAAAGTAATCCTGAATTAAACCTCAAAGTTTAAGTTGCCTCTGTGGATGTGTAGTTCTGTTTGGGATGATGCTCCAAATATGCCTTTTTTTTTCAGATGAGTAGCATGGCATGCCATTTCCTTCCAGTAAGTGGAAGCATCCTGTCAGCTGCTGATGAACTCTTTCAGAACCAAAGAGCAGAGCAGGGAATTTACTGGTCACTGTGGAATTCAAGGTTATCTGATGATCTGAACACAGCAAGCGTATATTCAGACAACCACGGAAACAACGGCGTCGGTGCACAATCTCTCGACACCTCTGAACATTGCAGTACAGTGCCTTCAGATTCAGACGAACAACCTGGAGATCCATCACAGTTCGAGCCACTGTACATGGAGCAAACAAACGACATGTTCTTGTATGCAATTACTACACCACATTGCCTTACTAATCGAATGCCTTAATTGTGTGATTACATTTGTGATTTCGACAAATAATCTGTAAACTAAAGAAAAAAATGGTCTGAACCTGTGTTTTTTTCAGGAGCCAGTTTTCAGATGAGGAGGTGAGGAGGATGGATGCTCCGTTCCAGGCGCTGGACATGTTCCCAGACTCCATGCACAGGCTCATGTCCTACGAACACATGCTGAGCGGCGGAGATGTCATGTCTGGTTCCAAGAATCTGGAGGTGAACATGGATCAAGACGACATGGACACCTGTGGCTTCCCTCTCTACTTCAGCCATGGCCTGCAAGATGATGATCAGATGAAGGTAGATGATGGTGGATTGCCTTCGTGTGCCATGATGCTGGAGCAGCAGAGCCCAGGGATGGTAGATGCAGACGCCTCCTCCATGAACAAGGTGAATTAATTGTGGTTACACTCCATTGCAAGCACAAATACATTGCTCTTTTGGGTGTCCACTACCATTTCCGAAATGAAATTTTCGAAATTTCGGGAATTCCGATCAGGGATTGGACATTCTTTCGGCCGAGAAAATACAATATTTTTAATCGAGCAATTTTTATTCAGATTTAACGAAAATTTCTTCACATCTTAACTTTCTTTCGGTGCCGAAAATTTCGCTCGAAACGTTTTTGATTTCCTGAGATATGTAGAACTGCCCTTTGATCAGCTCTGATGTTGCAGGCTGGAGCGAGAACGACGGAGAGAGGCAATCCGGGGAGTTCGCCGGGGTCGGAAGAAGCTGTGCTTGAGGAGCTCGAGGAGGTGATGGTGCAGGTATGGCCGGCAGCCTCGCCGGAGAAGCGTAGCATCGCAAATTATTCTTCTTCTGCCTCCCAGATTGAGACTGAAAATTGGTTGGCTGCTCTTGACATAGATGACGAGGACGACGCGGATATGCTTCCGCGACGCCTTCTACAGGCTGGCCGAGGGCTCGAGGTCGCCGCGCTCCGCCGCCGCCGCCGTCGCTGAGTCCCCCAGGTACGCGCAGGCCGCCGTCAAAACCTTGTCGATCGCTTCTTGAATCCGCCGCAGGTGATACTGATACTTACTACTCTCTTCTCTTCTCGCCGGCGAATCTCTCAGGGCGTCGACTCGGCCACGCCGTCGCCGCGACGCGATCGACAGGACTGTGGTGACGCTCACGTTCAGGCCGCCGCCGTGCTCGCCGGCCCAGGTCCACGCGCCAGAAGCAGAGGCGATGCGGCCCACGCGTGCCTGAGGCTGAGGTCGCCGTCGCCGGATCACCGGAGGACAGGAGGAGATTTGCTTGGTTTTTCCAGTGCGATCTTGCTCGCCGCATTGGCGATTGCCATGCAACTCGGCATTGCTCGCTCACTGGCTTGCCTGTCGCAGGATACACTCTGTGCGCGCGTGTGTGACCTGCAGCTTTGCCATGAGCCCATGAGCTTTCCATGTTCAAAGCATGTGGTTGCTTTTACATTTTTGTAATGAATTGACAAATTTTGACGTTTGAGGGGAAAAAATTGATGGGGTCTGATTTGCTCTGTTGATGCTAGTAGTAATCTGCACTGAAAACTGAAGCTTCTCCAACCCGTTTACTGTGCTGCTATCCTTGTCAGATCAGGATCATCAATCCTGAACCTGAACCAGTTCAAGGTACAGAATTGCATAAAGCAGGATCATCAATCCTGAACCTGAACCAGTTCAAGGTTCAGAATCTGTCAACATTCTGAACACTAACATGGAGAGTAGTTTCCACAATTTAGCTTTTTAAAAAACATGTTCTACAAATGGGACATACAGAGATAAATGCTTAGAAAAAGCGGGTCCATTTGCAAAAAAGTAGTTCAAAAAAGGCCAAAATGTGAAAAAAGCACACGGACAAGGGTAACCGTGAGACGGCATACTGAAATGCCGTAAATTAAATTGGAGCTAAGAATGTAATTTACATTTGATCTTTCTGCTCTACAGCTACAACAATATGCAGAGGCACAGGCTGCAGCAGTTAAATACAATGGCTGTAGGCTTGATACAGGTTCAGTTAACGCCCGTTTACAGGAAGCAATCTGTGCACCTGTGCCTTACAGTAAGTTCACAACCGTGTCCCAGCTACCAGATTTTGTCACCCCATGTTCCAATCCTTTGTGTATACAGTAAGTGGAGGAAATGGGTGGCGTTTCGTCAGGGTTCAGAATACAGAATGAGCAATTGGAGAGCATCAATTTGGCAACTTGATGAATAATAACTGTGGAATAATAATCTTTGTCCTTGCTACTCAAGAATGTCTGTTGGCCACAACTGTCTCCACTTTGAGATCTCATCCTTGCAGCGGAGCTTCCGAATCCCACCGTAGAAACCGTCGCCCTCGTTGCCCTCTTCCCTGTGGTCCTTCCGGTTCACTAGCGCCTGCCTCCATCTCGAGCCAGGTGTGTATTGGTTGAACTCCAGAACAACAGTGTCTGCAACAAATGTTTATGAAGGGGTTTGTGTAAGTTTCAGAAAGAGTTAAAGGTAAGGTAAAATGAAGTAGGACAGCATAAAAATCTTGGCTATTTACACTTACTGGGATTCAAGTTTAACCAAATTGAAACTCATGCAAGTTTCTATTTGTTTACTCAAAAGGAAAGGAATTGGCTGTAAGCATCTCGTATCAGTGGCAGTAGTGGCAAGGACCAAGACTACTGCCCCAACGTTCGACATTGGTTAAGAACCAGATTATATTTATGTAAGTCAATGAAAGCTAAGCCATATCTAATAAATAGATGGCTTGCTATAGAACGAGGTAGGTGCATACTTGCAGACATGATACATATACTATTATCAGCTGTGTTCACGGGACATACCAACTATGTTATCAAAATTACAGCGGAACTTAACATTGGCTAGACAAAAATCTAATTAAATTAATGCATGATATAGAATGTTTCTTAAAGTAAAATTAAGGTCAAACATAAGCTAAAGTCATCATTTCAAGGGTAACACTTTGCTTTTAATCAATGAATGAGCAAAATGAGTCTGAGGGCATGATGTTGTTTTATAACATTCTTTAGACTTTGCTGGCATGTTGATGGGTTCGTGGCATCAAAAAGGCATATATGCAACTAACTTTGTAATTATTAGTCAAGTCAAATAATTTAGTCCTTAGGATTAAAGATATTCTCACCACTAAGATGACACCGACAAAAGTGCTCACTTCCATCACATGACTCCAAGTGGCCAACAACTCCATACCACCAGCCTGCCAAACATAGCAACACATGAATGAACACACTGTCCACTGGTAAAATACTCCTCATCACTATCAGATAAGATTAGCATATCCCATATGGAAATGTTTATTGGTTCTTCTAGCACTGCCAAAGCATTTGCGTTGTTGGGTGCTCGGGAACATACCATAGGGGAATTCCTTGTTCCTTCTCCATTGGATCTCAATGTTATCGCCTGGCCGGAGTTCATGTAAGCAGTCAGAGACATGGAGATCATGTGCATGAGTGTCTACTGGAGGTGCCCTGACCCTATCCCAGTGTACCCCATCCTCCAAGACTACGGTCCGTCGTCCGTGTGGTGGATACCTGTCAATGTTTTTAAGGCCCAGTTAGATAACTTGAAGATACAATCTTCAGAGGATATAAAATCCTTGTGCTGCTATGTGTTCGCCTCAAAAACACATAACCACAATTTACATTCAACCACAGCTAAAATCACTAAATCAGTAAGAAGTTAGTACCTTGCACGGAAGGTATCACTGTGGAAATCATAGCTGAGCTCTGCATCGTAGCATGACATCATGAATCCAACATGCCCATGCTGCAAAGAAACAGAAAGCCTCAGGATTGGTTCCTCAAACATAACTAAAAGTTTGAAGATAAGATCCTAAAGAAACACAAATGAGCTCATCTAAATTATGCCTAATTGGACACTGAGACATAAATCCACTAAACCAAATTAAGATATAAACTTCAGTATTCCTTTCCAAACTTCATCATCAACATATTAATAACTAGCAACAATAAGCATTAACATAAACAAGGAACCAAATTAAGGTGTAGAACTTCAGTATCCTTTCCGAAAATTCATCATCAACAGATTAGTAACGATCAATAATGAACACTAACAGATACAAATCATCCCAATTTGCATGCTTGATGACAATAATGGAACTGCTAGCTTATTAATTGCAAAGGCATATGATAACAAAAATGTTTGATTGCAAAGTATACCTCACGGTTGTAGACCTGAGCCGGGAACCAGAACTTGCCACTCTCCATGGACAGATACCACGACATGACTGAATCATCGAGCACAGGGCCGGCCGACTTGCCGCCGCTGCCGCCGTCGGCCCTCGGCCGCATCCAGGACACCACCGGGCAGACGCAGGAGAGCGCGGCGAGCCACCTCCGGTGCCTGCCGCCGCCGCCACCGCCGAGCGAGCACGCCGCCCCGGCGCCCGTGTCGGTGGCCGACGCGAGGTACGTCCTCCACTCCTCCCTCGCGGCGTGGCCGAGGACGCCGCCCCACTTCTCCGACATGTGCCGCTCCCAGAGGTGGTCGCCGCGGCAGCGCTCCCGCATCGAGCGGCAGACGCCGGCCATGTTCCGCAGCTCGGAGGGGGGAAGCCTGGCGAGAATGCACTCGATGGCGAGCTCCGGCAGGTCAAGCACCGACGGCTCGCCGCCGGCCTCCTCGGCGCCGCCGCTCTCCACCACGGCCGCCGCGCGCTTCCTCTTGAAGGACGGCATCAGCGGCATGGCGGTCTCCGCCGCGTCGGTGGCGGCCGCGCCGACGCCGCCGAGCAGCCGGAACCCGGCCAGGAATCCGAGCAGCGCGAGGGCGAGTTCTTGGCACAGCGTCGAGAGGAACAATCTCATCTCACGCGCGCATGGCTTCGACAGGAACACGAGGCAGGCCAAGACGAAGGTGGCGACCAAGGCAAGCATCGATCAAACAGCGGCCGCCAAGAAAAGTTTCGCAACCGCCGCCGCCGCCGCCGCCGCTACTGCGGTGGAGGAGCAGCTCCGATTGGGCGCTGCTCCTTGTAAATAAACAAAGAACGAACCAGTGAAGACGATGCTACTGCTGCTGCTGCTGCTACGACCAGAATCGAATCAAAAAACTATCACTTTTTTTTCTTCAAGCTGCTTTTCGATCGGACGAGCCGTGCGGGTGACGCGATGGAATCCGCTTTAGAAAGGGGGGGGGGGAAATTTGGACGGGATTCGATCGAATCGAAGCCCAGAAAACAAGGGGACGCGGGACACTTGTTGATTTCTCGGATTGGAGCAACCAAGAACTCAAAACTCGAAGCTGAATCCGACCTCAATTCGGATCTCTGCTGCAGCTGGAAACGGCAGTGCTGGAGCTGAGCTGAAAGATCAAGTAATGTTCCTAGCAAGAACAAAAGGGGGGGGAACAAAAAAGAAAAGGTTTGGGATCTTGGAAGGAGATAAGAGAGAGTTTGGTGAGAGGAGAGCGTGGTGAGTGAGCAAGAAGAGGAGGAGGCTGGGGCCCGAGCTGCAGCAGCTGATGCAACTGCAGCTGCAAGCCTCACGCAGCTTCCTTCCTCCTCCCAAAGCCTCACCCAATTGCCTCCCTCCTCCCTCCCTCTCTCTCGCTTCCAAGAACGGAAGGCTATGCTGCAGCAACGGGGAGAGGAAGCGAATCGCAAGTGGAGGGACGAGTATTTATGGCCGGAATTTGGCCATTTCCTTGGATTTCTTTCTTTCTTTCTTTCTTTTTGTGTATGTGTGTGATGGATGGACGGTTTTCAGAGAGAGAGAGGGAAAAAAAGACTATTATTTTTTCCTGCTGTTTTTAGCGGGTTTGCATCCATGCCTCTTGTTTCGGCTAACTGTTTTGTAGGGCAGGGGATTTAGGAGCGGTCGAGGTCCAATAATTGGGAGCCATGCGTTGTGTGTGCGCTCGCTGAGCGGACCAATCAGGGAGGGTTTCTTGGGCGTCGAGCAGGATGAGGTGAGACGTGAGAGCCAGCGAGAGGAGGAAGGGCGTCCATACAATCCCATGGCTAAATTCAGAAGGGAACTTTTGAGACAGTTTCATTGAGAACATAGTGACCCTGTTTACTTTATCTCGTTGAGAACGTGTTAGTTTATCCGTTTATAAATCGACTTTACATTATGTCAAGCTTTGATTATAAAAATACTAGTAGTAGGATGGTCTGCACAATTGCCTGATTAGCACTCATATAAAATTAACTAATTTTTGTTACACATGATTTTTTATAATTTGTTAAATAGTTATCTCATTGTTTTAAGATTTTTTTAAAATAAAACCTTATCAATATCGGGTTTTCAATTATATATTTTTTAAAAGTTACACCAGTCATTATCCTTTTCTCCTTTGCTGCCTTTTTACTTGTTTGTTCAGTCTATCATCCCTTTTATTCATTCTTTTTGGGATGTTTAAAAAATCAGATTTTATAGTTTTTAGAATTCATTGTTTTGCCGGGTTTCACTTTTATTGTTGTAAGAAGTCATGTCAAACACTCTCATTGTACTCCTTTATGACTCGTCCACTCTTTCATGGCAACCGTCGTCTCCCTTCTCCTTTGTTGCCCTTCCAATTGTCCGCAAGCCCCACCGTTTCTAATCTTTTTTTTTATTGTCGTCACCTTATAAAATCAAACATTATCATCATTGGGGTTTTTTATATAGTTTTTAGACGTCGTCCCCATCACTTTACTTGTTTTGTTGTTCCTCGACTTGCTCTTCCATGGTAACCACCGTCTCCTTACTCTTTTTTTTGCATATCCAATCGTCAATCCGTTTTATCTCTCATCTTCATTGTCATCGGTGCCTAACAAAATTAGAACTTATCATCGTCATGATTACGTTAGAAGTCCCGCCACCGCATCCCCTGCCTTACTCGTTTTCCATCTATCGGGTCGCCCACTCGCAGCTATTCGTCACTTGAGCAGTTTGCCCTTCCCGTGGTCCTAGTAGGACTAATTTACGAAAACCTTTTCTAAATCTTGACGTGTCTTTATTTTAATTGTCAATCCTAGATTTTTGACATTTTGATAATCAAAATAGAACACATATATACCTCTCGTTTAGATATAATAATAGAGTTGTAATTCTTCTAGAACTACTATTTTTTCTTAATCTACAATCTTATAATCTAGTTTTACTATACGATGTAGATTTTTTTCCTTTTTCTTCACTTAATATGGTAATTTCTATATATCCAAAGTGAACATTGATGCTTTCTTTTAGGTCCTATATTTCACTACAAGATGTTCCTAATATATTTCTCTTGGTGTTCTTAATATAGTTTTATTCCGAAGTTCAATTATTTTCAAATTGCATTATTACTTTATTATAAATTTCATGATTTTTTAAAGTTTATTTGGAATTACTAATGAAAACCAATTTCAAAATTTATTTTATTTTTTATTTCAAATTTCAATTAATCTTATTTTTGGATATTTATAGATGCCGGAGTGTGAAACTCCTCTAGCGAGGAAGTGTGTACTCACCCTTGGAGATTCGACCGGGGGGCAGGTTCAAGTCCAGGTCCAAATCGCGAGAGTAGTGAACATAGGGGATTATACAGGTTTTGGCCGCATGAATGTGTAATACCCTACTCATGTGTGTGGACCATGGATGATCTAAGTGGGTTACAATGTGAGAAACTTAAAGTTTTGTGAGTATGCTAGTTACTGGAAATCGGAACCCTCTATCCGTTGGCTTTGATCCTCCTTTTATAGTCTAAGGAGAGTCCACAATGTCGTTACATTGTTGACGGTCGTTAAGTACTAATTTCGACCGTTAACTTGTATCACAATTAAGGGGAAAATTAGCATTTCTTACACATATTATAATAATGAATAATGTAGTTGTACTAGACTTGCAGAACTAATGTGGATGAAGAGATTTAACACCAAAGTAAGAAGAAATATGCCTGGCATGCAAAGAAGCACACCTCCGACGAATCACGTGTGAGCACGAGGATTGATGAGCCCACAAGTCAGTGCAAACCGACTTAAAGTGGGGCCAAACCACCGGGAACCGACCAAGGGCCCACATGTAATCCTCTCAATCAAAGGCGGTGGCCATAGGGGTTCAGCCAAACCCAACTTGGCGCCCCCGGCATCCTCCTTGCACGTGGCGACTCCTCATTCACTCCCAATGGCGGTTATGCCCGTTTACCGACCTACAACCGACTTAACTACCGTCATTTGGAGACTATATAAGGAGGAGCTCACTTCACTAGCAAAACACACCTCAAGGAGCTATTCTCTCTTTCTCATATTGTATTCTCTATAGTTTAGTAGAAATAAAGCATAGGAGCTTTGGTCGTATAGTCTTCTCGGAGTTTCGGGTATGTCTTTAATACTTTATTCTTCTTGTAAGATTATAGTCGGATTAATAGAATTATCTTGTTTATTTAATTATGCTTATAGCCTATGTATTTCTTTTTGAATATGTGTTCTATAAGTAGTATATATTGTGTATATCTGCTTCATCCTAGGCTAGTCGATTCATGCTATGGTAACGGTCCAATGACCTTTATAGGTTGCTCTAGCTCTAACTTGTTCACCCGTAGGGTGAGAGTCCTGGGGGAGTTAGTGATATTTTTTACTAGCATAAACGTGGTGTTTAGGCTAGATAAATATCGTTGGATGCTGGTGTGTCCCACGGAAAGTGAGGTAGGTGGCAGGTGGTGACAGTTCTGTTCGTCCTCTGTATTCTTTCACGTTCGGGTATGACGTAAGAGTGTGTAAATGTCATAACCACGCTGGCAGACCAGCAGGAAGTGGTCTCTCGGTAGTACCTAGGTGCCTGGAACTAAGTCCTATGTTGTAAGTATGCATATGTTAAGTGTATACTAGACATAGTTAAATTAGAAATACATTTGTACCTTAGTTTCCTCATGCTAGTTTCTACTAATATTTATTATGAGGTGAATCTCCTTGTGCCTACTTCCTTATTTTATCATATTAACGCTTGTTTAGACTATGGTGGAATAATTACAGATTGATTAAAGATAACAAAATAATTATCTATGTGCTGCCGCCTTCCCTGTGGAAATAAATACGATACCCGTGGGAATACTTATGGGTAAAATGCTACAGTGGTATCCGTGTGCTTGCGGATTTATCTCTGAACATAAGAAATACCAACAAGCATTTCTGGTGCCATTGCCGGGGAAGGCACTGACATAAAGATAAAGATAATTGTTTATATATCTTTGATCATACTATGATTAATGAAACCTTAGTCCAAACAGGTTAACCTTGATTTGTTTTCTCTTTTATGTGAAAACAGGTAGTGTATGAGTGGTTTCAGCTTACCAACAAATTTCATTGATAATCCAGATAACCTTGTGAGAAGAGTCCGACCTCGTGTCGTTCCTCCACAAGTCAGGCTCTCGGCACCTAAACCACTCATCTTTGCACCAATACGCTCGCAGCTGATGGCTCAGAAGACCCTTCATGAATACTCAGCTCCCTCTGCTTCCAATGTGCCCGTTGGGCCAGCTATCAACACCGGGGATGCCAATTTTGAGATCAAGATAGGTCTTATCACAATGGTGCAAGTCACCCCGTTCTGTGAGAAGGCCAATGAGGACACCAATGCACACTTTCAGCAATTCCTTGAGCTCTGTGACACCATCATCATCAATGGGGCGACCCAGGACGCCATCAGGCTTTGTCTGTTCCCGTTCTCTCTACTCGGGAGAGCGAAGTAGTGGTTCAAGAAGGGTGTTATAGACACTTGGGAGAAGTGCTCAACAATGTTTCTCGCTAAATTCTTCCCGATGGGCAAGACCAATGCCCTTCGCGGGAGAATTTCAAGCTTCCAACAGGCCAGCAATGAGTCGATACTAGAAGTATGGAAGAGGCTCCAGGAATACATCATGGATTGTCCTCACCATGGCATGGATAATTGGCTCATCATTCAGAACTTCTACAACGAGGTGACGCAGTCGGCTCGTGATCATGTGGATGCTGCTGCTGGAGGAGCTTTCTTCTCTTTAACCGTCACTCGCGCGTCGAAATAAATTGAGAAGATGGTCTCCAACCAGGGATGGAGTGAAGAGCGGCTCCAGTCCCATTAGCGGGGCATGCATACCGTCAAGAAAACAGACATGCTCGCCACTAAAATGGACCTCCTCTTGAAGCGTTTGGAAGAACGTGCTCGAGACAAGGCGGATATGTACGGTACGGTCCAAGCCTTGGACGTCGCCATGACGTGCGGGACCTGTAGCAATACCGGACACTCGGGGAATGATTGCCCCAAGACCCGTGAAGACCTATTCTTCATGAACAACAACAATAACAGGTACCATGCACAAGGAGGCCAGGGGTGGAACCAACCACGCCCCTATTACCAAGGAGGGAACAACGATAATTTCAATCCTAACCAACCTTCCTTGAAAGATCTTGTCTATGGCAAGGCCAAGGTGAACGAAACTATATCCAAGAGACTAGCAGCCAACAACAAGGCCTTGGAGAGCATCCACACCAAGATGAAGGGACTCTCCTCGACAATCAAGAACCAGCTAGCTTCAACAAGATGTTGGAAAAACAACTAGCTCAGCTGGCTGCTGCTGTTCCCTCTGCCAAGACAGGGAAGATCCCGGGGCAACCGGAGCCGTCCCTGGAGAACATAAATGTCATTACTACAAGAGGAGGCAGGTCCACTCGTGACCCGCCGTATCCAACGAAGGCAACTAAGGGGAAGGAGACGCAGGAGGAGGAACCCACTCTTGACGACTTCAACACGACACAAGACGGGAGGACGGCTGCACAAGAATTCGTGGATACAAACATATTGTCGTTTCCTCGCCGCAATAGGAAGCCTATCGTGGATATGTAGTTCAGCCGCTTCATTGAGGTAATCCAGAAGATTTATATCAATATTCCATTACTAGATGCGATGCAGGTATCCACCTATGCACGCTACCTTAAGGATATCACCAGCAACAAAAGGCCGTTGCCCACCACAGATATTGTCAGACTAACGGAGGAGTGTAGCGCAGCTATACTCAACAGGCTTTCGGAGAAGAAGAAAGATCCGGGGTGTCCCACTATCAACTACACAATTGGGACGCAACATTTTGACCACGCCTTGTGCGATCTTGGAGCAAGTGTTAGCGTCATGCCCAAGGTAGTCTTTGATCAACTGAACTTTACGGCTCTATCACCTATACCTATGATGATGCAGCTGGCCGATTCTACAGTCCGTTATCCGGTGGGGATTGCCGAAGATAGTCTGGTGAGAATCCGGGGTTGCTTCATCCCCGTGGATTTTGTGGTGCTGGACATGAACACCAACAAAGACAACACTCTTATCCTTGGGCGCTCGTTCCTGAGCACCGCAAATGCACGCATCGATGTGGGGGCCAGAGAAATCCGACTCCACATTAACAGGAAGGAGGAGAAGTTTGAGTTCAAGCCCAGAAAAGAGCAATGCTCCATGATCAAGATTAAGTACGGGCCGAACAGCAAGAACATTTGTGAGGTCGAAGTGACAGCCCCGAAAAAGGACAGCCTCATCGTATTCATGGAGAAGGTATTGAAGAGGGAATTCCTTCTCTAGTACCAGAATGTCAGAACACCTTGGAGGCAAGGGGTGCAGCCAAGGCCGTGATCCCTAAAGTCCGTTGAATCATCCACACCGGGAAAAACAAGGAAAACTAAGAAGGTGTGGCGAACCAAGAAGCAGCAGTCCTCCGTCTCATCATCTTCGGAGCTGGACGTTGCGACAAGCTAAATGGAATGGAGAAGTCCCGCTCGTTGGACTTAAAATAATGAGTCCTCCACCGAAAGGTAAACTCGGTAGTTATCTCATATTTATTTTCCAATTGTATATTTAAATTCCTCTTACTTGCATTAGCATATTTGATTTTCTACTCATGTTTAATTTCTTGCAATTGCAAAATCCTTTTGAAAATTCAAATTTGAGTCATGCCATAAGTAGTGGACTGATCTCTTTTGAGATGTAACCCCACTAATTAGAAACTTTGGAGAGATGTGAGATGGTCCACTAAACATTATGTTTTTAAAGTATAAAATTGGACCACTTGGGAAAATAATGAGGTCTGAATTGGCATCTTTCTTGGGACCAAGCTTTCACTTTAATTTAGTGGAGGATGTCATTATTCTTGCCTTGAAGGATGAGCAACATAGGGACCAAGGATGGGTCGGCGGAACCTAGGTTCGGCCGAACCATGGGCACCTCCCCTCCTATAAATTCAGCTCTTGGGTCATTGCTCTCCTTGCCCAAAACCAAGTAGCACTAGTTTGCTCTTGTATTCTCTCTTTCTCCTATAGTTTACTTCATGTTCATGCCTTAAGTTTGAGCAAAAATATTTCCCTTCTTTCTTTTGCATAACAAGTTATCTAAGTGGTACTATAAGAACGTGTTGTGGTGGTGTCATTACCCTGCAAGAACGATCATTGTGGTGCACTCTCGTCCATAAGAACGATTTTGTGGAGTGTTACTACGCACAAGGACGGCTTTTGTGGTGGCAACCAAGCTCCACAAGAACGACTAACCCTTGAACGGCTAACTCGTTTTCACTAACGTAACCTGTTCTTTGAGTGTTCTTGTGTGTTTTTGTTTCTTATGTGCAGGATGAAGAAAGGTGCCAAGCGTCTCCTCAGCGCGATAAAGCGGCAACAGGCTCGAGCTTATGTCACCAATCCTCCAGCTCGATTGCGTGTCTTCCTACGAGTACACGCTGAGTGAAGAACAAGCGAAGTCCTATGACCATGTGAATATGGATGAGGAACATGGTGAGCGAACCTCCGTCTCGATACCGCACTTGACTTGCAAGGAGATCGGGAGCTGCAAGCCTACAACCACCTCAAGGATCGTGTGTTTTCTCAAACGCGAGCGTACGACCTGGCTCTGCTCTCCAAAACAGGTATGGACATGAATTTTGCTGTTGTGTGAAAGGCTCTAGTTGGGATGGTTTTGTGCTAGTAGACGAACTGGGTTTGCATTTTCTTACTGTTCAATTTCTCTATATGTTCTTGGGAGATGGTATTACGTTCTGATTATTTGGGACGGAATACTACCTCACATGGAAGGATCTCAGTTTACACCTGAGATTCAACAGAAGATGCTCTGTTGACTTGGAGTCTTCAACTCTAGGATTCAACAAGCGTGACTTCTGGCAATGTATCACTGAGGAAATTGAATATGAGAAACCACGAGCCCAGAGCATCCATAACCCCACCTTACGCTTGATGCACAAGTGGTTGGCATTTACTCCCTACCCTTGGGAAGATATAAGGCCAATCCGTATAGATGAGTTGAGAATCCTATATGCCATGGTTAAAAAGACTAAAATTTCTCCTGTTAGACCCATGATCAAACAATGGCTAGAATATATAAAGATGGCAGAACCTATAGAATGCACTTCATTAATTACTCGTATTGTTGCTAAGGTTGGAGCATTGGAGAATGGCCATTCCCCACTCTCACTCCATCATTAACGAGGATTATTTTGTGCAAGGACATATTTTAAAACATGGTCCCAATGCCTCTTTAATTTATTTCTTCCCCGGATATACAAGGGAAATTCCGTTATCTAACCCAAAGTTTCACTTGTATAATTGCCAGGAGCTAATCATTGCTTTGCATGAGGGGGCTCAAAGGAGCAGTTTTTCTTGCAGGACAACTCGAAGTATGGCATGGAATGCTGCAGCGGAGCAGCCATAGCAGCAGTCGTAGTACCCGTTCATGCAACAGGTAGATTGGGGCCAACCTGGGTATGCATCCGGTTGGGACCAACCTTTTCCTGCTCATGATGAATGTACCTCGGCGTGGCCAAGTGCAAGCAGTGGTCGTTGGGATCATCCCATGAGTGTCTGTTGGGCTAATTTCTCTAGCAGCGACCACTCCTCCAGCTCCAGTGGCCTACCCTCGCAGTCAAGTGCATGTCATTCATTCTCGTCCCAAAGTTTTCGCGACTTTGGGCGAGGATTTGCGAACGTCACTCGACAGCTGGAAGAGCTTGATCTCTGGACCAGTGAGATGCATAACACGCTACACCAGCATTGCCAAGAGACCTACTCATGGCAGCAGCATACCGACGACCAGCTGGCGGAAATCAATACCGCCATGCAACAAAATCAGGCTCATCTGATGGCCTATTTTAGATTGCAAGGTTTCGACCCTCATCAAGCACCATGAGCAAGATGCTAGCTTGGGGGAGTTCCTCCCCCACCAAGCTAACTTGTATCTTTACTTTTCTACATTGCATTATAAAGCACAAAAATGATAAAAATTTGCATAAACCTAAAAATACCAAAAAGATTTTTTTTATATGCGGTAAGAATGCCTTAGTTTTCCCTGTTGAAATGATGAATAGTTGCTCTATTTTATTTTTCTCTAGAGCTTAGTTTACAGCTTAATCTTCACTTTAGTTTCTGAATTTGTTGGTCAAAAGTTTTTGCCTTGAACTTGAAACTTATGGGTTGCATATGCATGATCTAAGTCTAGGTTGTTGTTGAATTTGAACTGGTGAAATAGAGCTGCTATGATCTTCCTCTAAGTGAAACTGAATTTTTGGAGAATTTTGTTTTTGAAAAAGAATAAAATTTATAAGGTCCTCAATGATGATGAATTCCCACCAGAGCCATATGATGATTATATTGAAAACCTTATATTCATATACTTGTTGGCGCAGAATTTCGACCCGCCTTGCAACCAAACGGGTTCCACGTTTCCACGGCGGCCTGTGAGGTTTGCTTTACTCCAGTGTAGGTCCAAATGGCTTGCCTAGTTGTGTGCAGAGCGTGCTAGTTGATTTGATCTGCAATCAACAAGAAACAAGTAAACCACGTCAGAAAACAATGGCCGATCGGCCGATAGACCGATGACACATTGTCATAGCCCAGCCGATAGGGCAAAGCTATATCGGCTCACTCATGATAAAATAAGATTAAAGCATGAATCCAAACTTATCGGCCTTCATCAACATGTTAATGTCAATCAACGGCATCGGCCGATAAGGGATAATAAAGATTACTACACTAGCTAGAACTCTAATGCAAATCTACATGAACCAATCAATCAATATAAACACGTCCATCACAAATAAACCCAAAAGATTAACCTATAACAGATGCATCTATATTCATCGATCTATTCATGCAAATGGCAGATACATATAAAAACCTAGTGATAATCATATGCATCAGGTAAGACTGGCTGAAACCCCAGTGCTATCCTTAACTACAACCGAAAACAGGCTTTGTGTTAGATCTCAAAACAGGACTAAGGTCGATGACAACTCAAAGTGTGAATCAAGATTTAACACAAAGAAAATCAAGTCGTCGATTGCTTTTAGGGATGGTAGATGCACTGAACAATCTAGCCAAGCATAATAATTAAACCGTCACCGGCAATGAACCCTAAAACGAGTAGATCGCTGGCGACACATAATTAAAATGTCTGTCAAGATTATCCAAGACATGATAAACGACGATCACATCATCGAGGCTTAACGTGTCTAAAGCGACACGCTAGCCCCGACGATGCAAATCGTCGGGAACGAGTTCTTACCTCTGCTCCGGGAAACAAGAACTCGTCGAAATTAACCTCTTGCGAGGGTTGGTGATGCGCCGAAGTAGATTAAAACTGGTTTGTTGTATTGAGTTGTGAGAGAGTCTCTATGTACAAACTATCGGGATATTTATACCCGAGATTACAACAGGGTCCTTGTAGGACACGATCTTATCTCTAACAAACAACAAGTCTTTACGGCATACTTTTGCCATAGATTAGATCTAAACCTACTTGATTTACAAGATACAATTGCCTAAAACCGAGCCTTATCTCTATTTGGCAACTTCCTTGAAGCTTATCTTGAACCCAAACCAAGTCCATGCTGACTCTGTCAACTTGCAACTCATATCGGCCGACGACCACATCGAATCCGTATTCGGCCGATACACTCTTCCTGATAATGCCTCCCCCAGTCCGATACGGCTACCTGGTCCGATACGATACTTGGTCCGACTTCAACTCAATCCTTCCTCTCTGCTTCGGTTTTCACTTTCCTCTCCGGGTCGATTACGAAAATCCGCTGTTAACACATGCCCCCCAATTCTGCTTCATTATATAATGTGGCGGAATTAGCTCCGAGGAACCCATCGACTTCCTTGCTAGGGCTTGACTAAAAACCGCGCAGATCCAGATTCGCACCCTTCCGCCACCGATTCAGCAATCTCTTCGTGTTCTTCAACTCCGGCGACCCCTCGGGGTTCCATTGGCATTAACCCCCAAACAGCGACCTTTTCGACAACAATGGCTTCCGCTCCGTTCTACGCCTCCGAGATCCCTGTGGTAAGTCAATCCCTTCTAAATCCACACTCTTGCTTCTCCGCCGATTTCTCCAAACTAAGGTTTCTGCCTTTTGCCCCCCCGAGTCTTATTTTTTATCGTTGTTCTTATGACATAGGTCTTCAAAAACCAAATCCTGATCCCCAGCAACGACAAATCACATCGCTTCTTGCTAGGCCCCATGGGCGACTGCGACCCAACTTGGCTGATCAATGCTGAGACAGACAGAATCCCCTTTAGGCAAGCCAAGCCCAATGTCTCTTCATGGAAACATACCTTCAGATCCTAGCCGTCGAAGCTTAACGGATATAGAACCTGGCACAAGAGAATCGCTGCAGCCAAACAGGTCCACTGGGACGAAATAGGAATCGGCCAATGCATTACTTTATCCCTGGCCGATACCAAGAAAAACGAGCCACTCATGTCGGCAGCTACTTATTTCTGGTCTAGCACCTTGAATGCTTTCCTTTTCAAGCAAGGTTTGATGACCCCAACTCTCATTGACATCAAGGTATTAACAGGATTGGACATTAATTCCGAGATCAATCCCTTCAGCCTCCTGGTAAACAGCAGTCACAAGCTAAAAACCAAAAAGATTGGAGGCTGGTCTGGATATATTTCTGAGCACATGGAACAAGGATCAGTCTCGGAAAGAGAACATGCAGCTTTCCTGACACTGTGGTTGGAAAGATTCGTCTTCTGCGGATCGACCTGTGGCCCTACTACAAATTGTCAACACTTGGCTCAAGCTTTGGTCGACAAGAAGCAAATCCCCCTTGGCCGATACCTCTTGGGAGCTGTCTATCGGCTACTCCATACCTCCACTCAAGATTTAATGTTGAAGCAAACTGTGGCTCATGGAGGACCATGGTGGTTTATTCAGCTTTGGCTCACCATCCACACCAACACCATAGTTGATCGGCCACCACTATCGGACTCCTGCTTCCCATCAAAATATGCCGATCACGAAGATCCCAGGACCAGAAGGTGCATGTCCTATGGAGAAGCGGCCTCCGTTTATCCTGGAGCAGATCAATCGGCCAAAGACATGTCCACATGGTTCATCCGATTCTACACCGGCCCGCCATCGGTTAAGATGGACATGTTTGTCTACACCTCAGATCGAGATTTCGAGCTTCCCGACGATCTCCAACTGATACTAGTGAATGACGACATGGAGTCACGGGAATTATTCATTATCGGCATCACCCCATGCCTGCTCCCAGTAGGCATATTCCAAGGAAGAAGCACCAGCCTGTCCTACGAATTCTACAATCCCATGGTGGCTGCTAGACAGTGCGGGCTTGGACAACTCCCTGTTAACTTATATTTTCACAGACTCCTAGAGAGCAGGGGCATTGTTCAATCAGCATTGGTCATGAATAAAGTGCTAGAAATCGAAGTCCCAAATCTAGGTGACTGTGACCAACTGCACTTGAGTGCCTTTGTCCATATCAGCTTCTAGGCATGGTGGCAAGAATGGGCCGCTCATATTTTCCATCAATCGGCCAGATTTTATGTGACAGAGCTTATCCAGGGTATCAGCCCTCAAGTCCTAGACGGGCCGACTCCATCCGTGAGCACCAAGGTATCAGCCCTCAAGTCCTAGACGGGCCGACTCCATCCGTGAGCAACAGTGGACAGAAAATCTTCTATGCTCAAGCTGTAGCTCCATCAGGATCAACTATTCTGGAATCAATCATCGGCCTTACTGCCCCAAAGCTTACATCACTCCTCCAAGGACCGATGACCAAGGAAAACCCCAAGAGGAAGGCACCAGCAAAAAGCAAATCTCAAAAATCCAGTAAGAAAGCTAAGACTGATAATCAGGCCGATCTTGAAGAGCTAGACCCCTCCATAGAAGAATTCCTTGATGAGCAAGTGATGGAGGAAGAGGTCGACGCGGCAGCCGCCGATGCTCTTGAAGAAGAAAGCTCATCGGCCGGAACCACCAAGGAGCCATCGGCCAAAACCACTACGATTCCACCAGCCGATGACCAGGGCGACGCCCCCCAACCAAAAAGGACTAGACATGCAGTTCGCAAGGTCAATACAATCCTTCCTTCACATTCATGTAATCTTCTTCTATCAGTATGTTACATTTTAATTCCTTGTAGGTTCTTGCGTCGTCTTTATTGAAGGAATGAACCCAATCGGCCCCTTTATCAAGAACCAAAAAGACAACTTTACAGAGGCGCGAATGAGCCAAAGCCCGATTGAGGACCCCTTCTCCTTCTCCACCACCCTCTCCGATTGCTTCGGTAAGAGTTACTTTTGCATTGTCTCACTAGTAACATAGATCTGTTCATCAATTTCCTGCTTTTCTCCAGCCAAGAGCTCCATCACCTGCACCACATCGGCCAATCCCCTCGCCTACTGTTTCATCACAGCAAAAGGAAACCGATGCAAGCACCACTGATGCTCCAACACAAGTAACCAGGATTACTCTGATCCCTTTTTCGCCGATTCTTGCTTGACAAGGCTAACCTTGACCTATATTGATATTTGCAGAACCTAGCCGATATGTTCTCTTTCGATATCGGTCAGTTTCTTGACGATGAGGACAAGGAGCCCCCCGTGACAGCCAAGGTGTCGATCCCTGAAGAACTGAAGGACCGGCTGTCCGATATCGCCAATCGTCTGGAATCTTCGCTGGAGTTTTTGGTGGAGGATTGTACTTCCATCAGAGCCAGGGTACAAGAAATTCAAGACCAACTGCCCGAAGATCTGATGGAGACCCTAACACCGGCCATCTTCTTGGAACAATATCGCTTCAAGCTTTAGAAAGCTAAAGAAAGGATTGCGGAGAGACGGGAACGCGAAAGCCTGGAATCGGCCCTATCCGCTAGCAAGGCTTAAGTCAATTCTGACAAGACCAGATTGGATGAGCTAGCTGTGGAGCCGATTGTCTTGAAGAACAGACTTGAAGAACTCCAACGCCTCGAAGCAGACCTCATCTCCAAGCTAGAAGCAACTCGCAAGGAAATCCAAGAAGTCCAGGCCGGGATAGCTGCATCGCCGAAAGCTATAGAAGTCCAGACAGCGAAGCTGAAGGCATCGGCCAAACACTTGGCGACCCTGAGCAAATCTTTAAAGCCGATCCCAGGGTCGATGATCGATGACGCCCAAATTATAGAAAATATTGATCAAATCCGTCGCAGGGCGATTGCAACTATTGAAAACTTCTTAGGGTAATGTAATATATTTTATGTCCTTCTTGTGAACAGACACCTTCTTGCTGTAATTGATTCCATCGGCCTACTGGCCGAATATGATCAGTCCAAGTCGTTAAGATTGAAAAATTCCATAAGCTTGAAAAATCTCGAAAAACTCCGTAAGCTTGAAAGTCTTGAAAAATTCCATGAAAAATTCCATAAGCTTGAAAGATCCTAGTCTTGTTGTATGTATGTATGCCCCCCAAATTTTAGAAGATGAGGGCTCATGTTGTAGAATTTGAACTAAGGATGATAATATATATCAGCCATCTAAAGACGATGTATAACCCATCGGCTATTATCATAAATCGGCTGAGGGGCCGATCATGAATCAATCCAGACGCTAGGATAATATTTCTTTAAGTACTTGCCATTAAGAGCTCGTCCATAAATCTCACCATCTAGCCCCTTAAGCAAATAAGCATTGTGAGGGACACATCGATGAATCTGAAAAGGACCTTCCCAATTAGGTGACCACTTGCCAAATTTATTATCTCTGGAACCAATCGGCATTATTAGCTTCCATACAAGATCCCCTTCCTCAAATGACTTGGCAACAACCTTTTTGTTATAATGACGAGCCACTCTGTCTTTATCACGTTTAATCTTTTCTAATGCCCGTAATCGGACATGCGCCAAGTCATCTAACTCATCAACCATAAGATTATGGTACTCATCGGCTGTCAAGTCGTCTTGCAAAGCAACCCTTCTTGAGCCGATGTTGGTTTCCCATGGCAGCACAGCTTCATGTCCATAAACCAACTGATACGAAGGCACTTGAATCGCACCATGGCAAGCCATCCGATACGCCCAAAGGGAATCGGCCAGCGTCGTGTGCCATTGCCTCGGCTGTTCGTCGATTTTCCTCTTGATTAGCTTGATTAAAGTCTTATTAGAAGCCTCTGCCTGCCCATTAGTTTGCGCGTAATACGGAGAAGAATTTAATAATTTAATGCCCATGCTGTCGGCAAACTGGACGAACTCATCGGATACGAAGATTGATCCCTGATCGGTGGTTATTGTCTGAGGTAACCCAAACCGATATATGATATATTCTTTGACAAACTGAATCGCATCCTTGGAATCAACCTTCTTAAGGGGAACGGCCTCAACCCACTTTGTGAAGTAATCTGTAGCCACTAAGATATATTTGTGTCCCTTGCTTGATGGCGGGTTAATCTGACCGATCATATCTATTCCCCATCCACGAAACGGCCACGGCTTTATGATTGGATGCATAGCCGATGCTGGTGCGCGCTGAATTGCTCCAAATTTCTGGCAATCTTGACATCCTTTATAATACTTGAAACAATCCTCTAGCATTGCCGGCCAAAAATATCCAACGCGCTTTAAAAGCCACCTCATTTTATGGGCCGATTGATGTGTTCCACAAATCCCTTCATGGACCTCGCTCATAACCACTTTGGCCTCCGCAGGACCTAGGCACTTGAGCAAGACACCATCAATCGTCCGATGGTATAAGTCATCATCTAACAGGACATACTGCAACAGTTTGTATTTCATTTGTCGTGACGCCGACTGGGACGGATTCTTCAAATAATCGATGATAGCAAGTCTCCAATCGTCGGCGTCCACAGCAGCGATTTGAACCCGTACATCCTTGACCATCGGCCTGTATCCCGATGCCCCCTGAGCCAGATCATTGGCCTCGAAGTTTTGCTTCCTGGGTATATGTCTCATCGTCACCATCTTGAACGCTTGGAGCAACACCTTGCACTCTTCATTGTAGACTTTGAGAATATCATCTTTGCATTCATACACTTCAGAAAGTTGATTAATTACCAGCTGTGAATCACCAATGATCTCGACGGAATCGGCCTCGACCTCTTGTAATAACTGCAAACCTTTAAGTACCACTTCATACTCTGCTTGATTGTTGGTATAATAAGGCTTGATAGTAAAAGCAAACTCAAAGCTTGCCCCCCAAGGGGATATAATGACCAGGCCAATACCGCATCCGTGTCGGCAGACAGATCCATCAAAATACAGCGTCCATGGTACGATATCTGCATATGCAACTGAATCATCTCGGTGTTGAACAATGAAATCGGCCAGAGCTTGTCCTTTGATTGCTTTGGCCGATTCATATCTGAGGTCGAACTATGTTAGAGCAAAAATCCACTTCCCAATTCTTCCTTTTAAAACAGGGGCCGATAGCATGTATTTCATCACATCGGCCTTACTGACCACAATGCATTGATTGGAAAGTAAATAATGCATTAACTTTGTACATGAAAAATATAAGCACAGACATAATTTCTCCACCGGCGTGTACCTTGTCTCGGCATCTAGCAACCTCCTGCTGAGATAAAAAATAGCTCGTTCCTTGCCATCAATGTCTTGAACCAAGACTGAGCCGATGGATTTCTCATCGGCCGATAGGTACAGCCTGAATGGAATCCCTTTCCGTGGAGGAATTAAGACTGGGGGAGAACTTAAATATTCTTTGATATCGTCCAGTGCTTTCTGTTGCTTGTCACCCCATACGAACTCTTGATCGTCCTTTATCCTCAATAATGGAGTGGATGGCTCTACTCTGCCTGACAGGTTTGATATGAAACGCCGTACGAAGTTGATCTTCCTGAGCAGAGATTGTAACTTGGTCTTGTTTGATGGAGACTTGATATTTTTGATGGCATCAATATTCTTCTGCGTGATCTCAATTCCTCTTTCATGGACCAAGAAACCTAGAAACTAACCGGCCAATACGCCAAAGGAACACTTGTTAGGGTTCATCTTTAAACCATATTTCCTTGCTCTTTCTAGTACCTTGCGTAAATCGGCCAAATGCATATCGTACTACTTGGACTTCACGACGACGTCATCAATGTAAACCTCGATCAGTGAGCCGATAAGATCATGAAAAATATAATTCATAGCCCTCTGATAAGTAGCTCCAGCGTTTTTCAAGCCAAAGGTCATAACAACCCACTCGTACAGGCCGATTGCACCCGGACACCGAAAGGCTGTTTTGTGAATATCCTCCTTGGCCATGAAAATCTAGTTGTAGCCTGTGTTTCCATCCATGAAACTGATGATTTTGTGTCCAGACGCGGCATCTACTAGCAGATCGGCCAGCGGCATAGGGTACTCATCTTTTGGTGTTGCTTTATTCAAATCTCTGAAGTCGATGCATACCCTAAGCTTGTCGTTTTTCTTTAACACTGGAACTATATTGGAAACCCACTCCGCATATCGGCAGGGTCTGATAAAGTTGGCGTCGTAAAGTCTTGTTATCTCTTCCTTGATAGCTTCATGCATATCGGCTTTAAATCTCCTAGGAGCTTGCTTGAATGGCCAATAGCCTGGTTTGATAGGTAGCCGATGTTCCACGATCGATCGGCTTAATCCTGGCATCTCATGGTATTCCCATGCAAAACAATCTATGAACTCTTTCAAAAGATTTATCAAATTATTCTTATATTCCTTTGGTAGGTTTGTACTTACATACGTCGGCCTAGGCTTATCACCTATTCCTATATCAACTTCCTCGAGCTGATCGGCCGACGTAAAGCCTTGTCCCAATTTTCCATCTAACTCATCCACCGCATCGTCTGTGTAGGGACTAGCTTGTTCGTCTTGGACAATGGATGGCACATCTTTGTTAAAGCAACTGCTTGCCTTGATCTTCAATCGTCTCGATATCGCAATCAGTTACTTTGAGGAAATCGACGTCCCAGACTCGCCCGGACAAGCAATCGATTCCCTCCATCTCCCATACTGCGAGATAGGCATTGGCCACGTGTACTGACCGATCGGCCTGCACGATCTCGACCTGGTCTCCTTGCCATTGTATCAGACATTGATGCATTGTTGAAGGTACGCAACAGTTTGCGTGGATCCAGTCTCGTCCCAATAACAAGCTGTAGGAACCCTTTCCATCGAAGACAAACAAAGTTGTGGGTATCGTCTTGCTGCCCACGGTGAGTTCGTCGTTGAGCACCCCCTTCGCTTCAGAAGCGTTGCCACCAAAGTCTTTTAACACCACGTTGGTCTTGATAAGGTCCTCTGGCACCTTTCCAAGCTTCCGGAAGGTTGTGTACGGCATTAGATTGACTGCCGCGCCGCCATCGACCAGCATCTTCGTCATCGGCCGCCCGTTGATAAATCCCTTGATGTATAATGGCCGCAGGTGCCTGTGGTTGTCGTCAGCTGGCTTGTTGAATATGGCTTGGTCTGGTGACAACTGTAGTCTAGCCGAAGATTGTTCGTCGCTGGCCACTGCTTCATCGGCCGCCTGCACGCTGTATTCTGCTGGCAGTATAAAAACCATGTTAACAGATGCCGATGCCACTCCTTTACCTTTTGAAGCCGTAGAAGCCCGAGCTGTATCGGAGGTGCCCTCATCGGCCGTGACCACCGTGGATTTTATCCTCCACTCTTTCTTGGTCTTGGCCGGCCGATGGGCTATTGTCGCCTGTTGTTCTTGGATTTGTTCCTTCCTTCTTAGTCTCTGAACCCGCCGTTTTTGTGTCGTGCTGAATACATCGCTCGGGCACCATTGGGGGTTCTGGATCTGCTCCTCGGCTTCAATCCGTTGCTCTTGGCGCATCGGCCCCAGCCTTTCATGCACAGACTTTCTTTGCTTGGCTGGTTGATGCGCTTGCCTGCTTGAGCTGCCCTGATAAGAGTCTTTTGCCTCGTTGCACGCAGGGCACTGCTGGATGGATGGCAATCTCATCCCCTCATTCCAGCAGAACCGGAAAAACTCGCACTCCCAATGTGGGTCGTAAGAGTTGTCTTGATTGGCGTAGTCTTGAGCTTGTTCTTCCTGCCTCCGCTGGTACTTTCTGATCAGGCCCTCAGAGGTCTGATAAGGTCGCTTGCCGGTCCGATGGCCACCGCCGTCGGCCCTGTCTGCCCGCACCATGTTGATTGGGAATGAGTGTCCTTCTATCTTCATCGGCTTCTTGGCATCATCGATCTTAATTCTGCCTTGTTCGATGGCCGATTGGATCTGTTGTCTGAAGATCTTGCATTCATTGGTATGGTGTGAAGAAGAGTTATGCCACTTGCAATATCTTCTCTTCTTGATTTCTTCGGCCGATGGCAATACGTGACCCACTGGTAGTTGAATTTGCTTTTCTTGCAACAGTAAATCAAATATCTTATCGGCCTTGTTGATATCGAAGTCAAACTTGTCTTCTTTGTCACCCTTTTTTGCCCACTGGCATGTTGTCGGCTTTCTCATCCGGGTCCACTCGGCTAGGTCGACATTGACATCTTCCTCATCATCATCGTCGGAGGCATACTGATAGATCGTATTGATCTTCTTTGCAAACTTCTTTGCCTCCTGGAATCGTTGCTCGTGGGCCGATACCCTCTGTGCTAGCTGAGCTAGACTGTCAAATTCCTGTGACGAGAACCTTTCTCGTATTGGCCCGAGTAATCCTTGAAACGCCAGATCGGCCAATTGAGAATTGGTCAAGCTGAGGCTGTAACACTTGTTTCTTATGTCCCTAAACCTTTGGATATACTCTGGGACCGATTCATCAACTCGTTGCCTAATGGCGGTGAGATCGGACAGTTTCATCTCTTGTACACCATTGTAGAAATATCTGTGAAACTGTTTCTCAAGATCTATCCATCCTCTGATGGAATTGCAGGGTAAGGATGAAAACCATGTAAATGCAGACCCTGATAAGGACAGAGGGAAAAACCTCACCCTCAACGCCTCGATAGCCGATGCCTCCCCGCACTGTGCTAGGAACCGGCTCACATGCTCATATGTCGAGATGTTGTCCTGCCCCGAAAATTTGGAGAAGTCCGGGATCTTGTATCGGCCTGGCAATGGCACTCTGTCAAATTCCTCGGGGTACGGGTGCTGATACACCGTAGAATTCTCCTTAGGCTTCAAGCCGAACTGATCTCGCATCACTTCGGCTATCATATCAGCCCAGTATCCTGCGGGCCGATGCGGGAGGTCTTGCTGATATGATTGTTGCATGCCCTCTGCTTGATACTGTCTGGGGGAGTACGGCTGATAATGGTGATCAAGGTTCTGCGCGCCATACTGCCCTGTGGTGTGCTGCTGGTAGCCTTGTGGCGTGTTGTAAGCAGCCTGTGGTGGAGGGTTGTTGAACACAGGGGCTT
Source organism: Oryza officinalis (assembly GCA_008326285.1). Lineage (NCBI taxonomy): Eukaryota > Viridiplantae > Streptophyta > Magnoliopsida > Poales > Poaceae > Oryza > Oryza officinalis. The sequence continues at coordinate 15,166,326 of BDMV01000001.1, read as the reverse complement.
GTGGCTGTCCGGCCGATGGCTAGTTGACAGGAACTTGCTGCATTGGCTCGATCACTGGTTGCTTCCCCTTGGTCCATTGTGCATATTGCTCTTCCGTGATATGCTGAGGGCTCCCTCCTGTCTGCCTGGTGAGGACCAACGGCAATGTCGTTGTTGGCTGCGCCGATGGGGGTGGCATCGACGCCGTCTGCTGAGTCGTGCTCAGGTCGTTCCTCAAGATCCGATAGGCAGGGAACCTATTCTCCGGTAGATAAATTGGGCCTTGAGGCTTGTACTGGTGGATCGACCCATCTAGGATCGATTTGACCGTATTGGTCAATGTGTTCACCAAGACCCCCAACTGGTTGACTAGTGCAGAATGAACTGCGGAGTCAATCCGGTCTTGCAACGTCGGCACCGCAGAATCCTCGGTCTTGACGGTGTGGTCGTGTGCCGCCGCCGATGTGCTCGCTCCATCTCCAGGACTCGGCATTACTACCTTAGACTTTTGGATCAAGGTGCCTTGCCGAGTCCTAGAATATGTTTGCAAGTACATATTCTGGAACTGCTCAACCAGCTTGTCCATCTCGGCTTTTTGTTCTGCGTTGAGCTGGTCGACGGTTACGGAGATGACGTTCTCCTCGGAGATCTCGGCCTGCTTCGACATTTTGAGGTGATCTTGTTGCTGTTGCAAAGCTTGCGTTCTTGAGGTCCCACCAGGCGTGCCAAAAGCGTGTTGGCGCAGAATTTCGACCCGCCTTGCAACCAAACGGGTTCCACGTTTCCACGGCGGCCTGGGAGGTTTGCTTTACTCCAGTGCAGGTCCAAATGGCTTGCCTAGTTGTGTGCAGAGCGTGCTAGTTGATTTGATCTGCAATCAACAAGAAACAAGTAAACCACGTCAGAAAACAATGGCCGATCGGCCGATAGACCGATGACACATTGTCATAGCCCAGCAGATAGGGCAATGCTATATCGGCTCACTCATGATAAAATAAGATTAAAGCATGAATCCAAACTTATCGGCCTTCATCAACATGTTAATGTCAATCAACGGCATCGGCCGATAAGGGATAATAAAGATTACTACACTAGCTAGAACTCTAATGCAAATCTACATGAACCAATCAATCAATATAAACACGTCCATCACAAATAAACCCAAAAGATTAACCTATAACAGATGCATCTATATTCATCGATCTATTCATGCAAATGGCAGATACATATAAAAACCTAGTGATAATCATATGCATCAGGTAAGACTGGCTGAAACCCCAGTGCTATCCTTAACTACAACCGAAAACAGGCTTTGTGTTAGATCTCAAAACAGGACTAAGGTCGATGACAACTCAAAGTGTGAATCAAGATTTAACACAAAGAAAATCAAGTCGTCGATTGCTTTTAGGGATGGTAGATGCACTGAACAATCTAGCCAAGCATAATAATTAAACCGTCACCGGCAATGAACCCTAAAACGAGTAGATCGCTGGCGACACATAATTAAAACGTCTGTCAAGATTATCCAAGACATGATAAACGACGATCACATCATCGAGGCTTAACGTGTCTAAAGCGACACGCTAGCCCCGACGATGCAAATCGTCGGGAACGAGTTCTTACCTCTGCTCCGGGAAACAAGAACTCGTCGAAATTAACCTCTTGCGAGGGTTGGCGATGCGCCGAAGTAGATTAAAACTGGTTTGTTGTATTGAGTTGTGAGAGAGTCTCTATGTACAAACTATCGGGATATTTATACCCGAGATTACAACAGGGTCCTTGTAGGACACGATCTTATTTCTAACAAACAACAAGTCTTTACGGCATACTTTTGCCACAGATTAGATCTAAACCTACTTGATTTACAAGATACAATTGCCTAAAACCAAGCCTTATCTCTATTTGGCAACTTCCTTGAAGCTTATCTTGAACCCAAACCAAGTCCATGCTGACTCTGTCAACTTGCAACTCATATCGGCCGATGACCACATCGAATCCGTATTCGGCTGATACACTCTTCCTGATAACGCCTCCCAGTCCGATACGGCTACCTGGTCCGATACGATACTTGGTCCGACTTCAACTCAATCCTTCCTCTCTGCTTCGGTTTTCACTTTCCTCTCCGGGTCGATTACGAAAATCCGCTGTTAACAATGCTGCTTGTTATTACATTGAGCTTTATGAAATTTTTGTGACCCTAGTGATATTCTTTTCATACTTTCTTGATCAAGATACCCACTCACGTGCACCCACCATATATGCTTGATCTCTACACTAGAGATTAGCAAAAACATGTCATTCACTCACCATAGTTATTTTACCTCTACACTGGGGGTTAGCAACATTTCCATCCACCAAATAAATGCTCCACCATGTCATCAAAATGTCTCTCATAGTATATTTCAATAAAAGGTGGCTAAAAAAGGGAGAAAAGAAGGAAGGTAGAAAATATTCTGAATCATTATGAGAAGAAAAAAAAGAGAAAAAGGAAAAAAGTAGTGCTCATGAAAGTTTGTGGGCAATCACAAAAATAGTTGGAGAAAAATATAGCCGCATCTCAAAGTTAGGATAAAAGAGAGCTAATGACAAAGGAGTACCACATATACCTTCCACCATTTAGCCACACACTTTGCACATCTTGATCAACGTTGTATGATTTGTTTTCTCCATGGATCCTCTTTTTGATTTTGCAAAATATGTGATGCAAGTATTGCTATATCTTTTATCCCTATCCTGAGCTCCACATATAAACCTTTAGAAGTAGGATGATAAAAGAGACAACACTATGCCTTGGTGAGGAAGTTTATACACATTGAGTGATCGAGTGTATCATTTGAGGTACTTTAAAAACCTCCGGAATGAATGTTGGGCAAAGAGTTGGTGATTGGTGCTTTATGATCCACTTAATTCTTCAACTACCCAAGGCAAGGAGAGGCTACAAGCCCAATGGGGAATAAGGTAATAAAGGTAAAGTATTATTGGCAACTTATTCAAATTCTAGGTAGAAGAATATGTTGTAGACATAATATTATTGTGAAATAAAACATGGGTAGCAACTCCTAATCAACAACCTAAGTTTTATCTTTACTCGAGACGAGCAAAGGTGTTGTTGACGGTCGTTAAGTACCAATTTTGACCACCAACTTGTATCATAATTAAGGGAAAAATTAGCATTTCTTACACATATCCTAATAATGAATAATATAGTTGTACTAGACTTGGAGAACTAAGGTGGATGCAGAGATTTAACACCAAAGTAAGAAGAAATGAGGCTAGCATGCAAAGAAACATACCTCCGGCAAATCAAGTGTGAGCACGAGGATTGATGGGCCCACAAGTCAGTACAAACCAACTTAAAGTGAGGCCAAACCACCGGGAACTTACCAAGGGGCCCACATGTCATCCTCCCAATCAAAGGTGGTGGAGAAAGGCAGTGGCCATGGTTGGGTTCGGCCAAACCCAACTTGGAGCCCCTGACATCCCCCTTGCACGTGACGACTCCACATTCACTCCCAATGGCGGTTATGCCCGTTTACCGGCCTACAACCGGCTTAACTACCATCATTTGGAGGCTATATAAGGAGAAGCTCACTTCACTAGAAAAACACACCTTAAGGAGCTATTTTCTCTCTTCCTCATATTATATTCTCTATAGTTTAGTAGAAATAAAGCATAGGAGCTTCGGTCCTATAGTCTTCTTGGAGTTTCGGGTATGTCTTCAATACTTTATTCTTCTTATAAGACTATAGTCAGATGAATAGAATTATCTTTTTTATTTAATTATGCTTATAGCGTATGTATTTTTTTATTGAATATGTGTTCTATAAGAAGTATATACTACGTATATCTGCTTCATCCTAGGCTAGTCGATCCATTCTACGGTAACGGTCCAATGACCTTTATAGGTTGCTCTAGCTCTAACTTGTTCATCCATAGGGTGAGAGTCCTGAGGGAGTTAGTGATATTGTTTACAAGCAAAAACGTAGTGTTTAGGCTAGATAAATATCGTTGGATGCAAGTGTGCCCCATGGAAAGTGAGGTAGGCGGCAGGTGGTGACAGCCCTGTCCATCCTTTGTATTCCTCCATGTTCGAGTATGACATAAGAGTGCGTAAATGTCATAATCACACTGGCAGACTGTAGCGCCCGTTCCGTCGTGGCGCTAGCGGGAAAACCTACTTCTTAAAAACCCTAATTGCAAAATATGAGCTCTTCGGTGGTGTCTTGTTGTGTGCCCAGATCTCGTGTTCCCTCTTTGCTCAGTCCTGGAGAAATCGCGAAATCGGAACTCAAATCCAAACCCTAATCCCTCCAAACTCAACTCTCTGCCAAAGTCCACTTTACCTCCCTCTTCTTCCCGGGCCGTCTCCCGTTCGGCCCATCCCCCTGCCCCTCTCTCCCCTCGGCCTCCTTTCCCCCTGCTGGGCCGCGCTGCCCCGGCCCAGTCCGCGTGGACCGAGCGCGGCGCACGTGCGCTGCACGCGCTCGCGCGAGAGAGAGAGTCTTCTCTCTCGTTCCCTTTCTCTCTCCCGCTCGCTCGTCTCTCTCTCTCATTGATTTCCTGCCGGCGCCCTCCGATTTCCGCCTCCGCCCGTTGGCTCCCGCGCTCCCGCGCGTCGTGGCCAACCGGGAGGACGCTGACGCCATCCTCTCTGGCCGCCGCCTGCCCCGGCGCCCACCTTGCCTCCGCGCCACACCGCACCGCCCCGCCGTCACCGCCGACGCCATCTCCTCTCAGTCCCGCCGCTCTGCGCGCATGCGTCCAAGGAAGAGAGCAGCATCCCTCCCTCTCGCTCTCTCTCCGCGCTCCCCTTCTCATTTTGGCAAGGAGACCGCCTCTCTTTTGCCCTCTTTCCATTTTCTTTTCCGACCGGCGCCGACGTCACCACTGCCGCCGCTTTGGTCGCTAGCGCCGGAGAGCGCCAGCTCTCTCCGCGCGTCTCCACCGCCTTTCCCGAACCGCCTTCGCGCTCCACCGCCTTGCCGCCCCTATAAATCCGGCGCCTTTCCCCCCCGTTCGATCGCCATTTGCTCCACCACCGAATACCACCCCAAGGCCGCCGTTCGCCGTTTTCCTCCGTCGTCGTGCCATTGTCGTCGACCGTCGCTCGAGGACGTGCGAAGAGGACTCCGGGCGTTGTCGTCCTTCCCCTTCCTTGGCTCGAGGCCGAGACGTTCCCGTCCCGCGCCGTTGGCCCCTCTTCACGGCGCCCTCGTCGTCGCGGTATATCCCCTTCCGCTCCCTCCGTTCCCCTCCTGCATAGGTCGCTAGTTAGCTCGCCATCGTCCTCCCGTGCTCGTAGACGTGGTAGAGCCGCCGTTAGCGCCGTCGCGGCCATCCTCGCTCGCCGCTTCGCCGCCGCTCTGAGCCGAGCTCCACGTGTCGTCGCCCGCGCTCCCCGGTGCCGCGCCGTCCCTCCCGACGCTTGGGACGTGCTCGTGGGCACATGTATGTGCCCCCTCCCCGCCGAATCGGCCTCTAACCACTCCGATGAAATTTCCCCTCTTCCGCCGCCGGCGACGTGCGCCGCCGCGATTCGTCGTCGCCGATCCCTCTCCGGCGCATCCGAGCCGTTGGCTCACCTCCTCATGCGCCAGTCTCCGCTCTGGTGCCCTTCCCCTCGCCGAATCCACGCCTCTTCGTCTCGGAGCCCCTCCGCCGTTGCGCGCCATTGGATGTCGACGCCCTCTTCTTCCTCCTCTCGCCGTCCGACGTGGCGCCACGTCGGCGCCACGTGAGCGCCAAGCCGCCGCTCCTCCCCCGTGCACCTCGCCCCCGTGGGCCGGGTCGCCGGCAGGCGGGCCCCGCTCGGGACCCTGTGCGGTGGACCTTGGTCCACCGATCCGTCTCGCCGCGTGGGCCATGCCACGGTCCGGCCAACACGGCCTCTCCCCTCACGGCTGCATCACCCGCATGAGCCGCGCCCCGCCAGCCGGGCCGTTCGGCCCCTCCCCACTTTACCGCTCGGCCATGGGCCACCCTCCCCGCGCGCCGGCCCACTTTGCTCGGCCGCGCTCGCGCAAGCTCTCTGGGCCACGCCTCGCGACCGGCCCGTTTCTTCCGCGCGAACCTCGCTCGGCCGTGGGCCGCCTTCGAGCGCGCGCTGGCCTGCGTTACTCGGCCGCGCCCGTTCTTTGTAGTGGGCCGCACCCAATCATCCAAAACAAAGTCCAATTCATGTCCCTCCTCCTTTTCTTTTTCAAAGGATTTATTAATTCTTTTTCCTTTAGTCAGAAAATCAACTAACCTTAGGAAATTCATATCTCTCCATCCGTTCGTCCGATTGATTCCATTCAACTTCCAAAATTCCTCAAAAAATCGAGATCTACTATTGGCACAATTAGTGGTCATTAATAAGGCTTCCTTTGACCGTTGGATTGAGTTTCCTCGTTTCGCGTGTAGCTTTGGAGCCAGAAGACTCGCGGTGTGCGGATTTCGAGGAGGAAGCTCAAGATCTTGAGCAAGGCAAGTCACCTTTGAACATATTGAGCCTATATGTTGAAATTAATTATGTTGTTTGCAAAATATTTATGCATTGTTAGGATTGCACTGGAACTGTTTGCCCCATCTGCAAGGCAGATCGATGGGCCTACCTAACTTGTTTCATTTGATCCGTTCCTTATTAATTGATATACCATGTTCCCTTGTAACCACTTGTGCGGTGCCTCGGTATTCGTACACCTCGCACGAATATCGATGCCGCCTTCAAACATAAAATCTGAGAACATCTTGGGTAAAACTTGATTTATGAAAGCTTTGGAAAACCCGACCCCTGGGTCGGTGCCTTGTGAAAGAAAATTGAGTTTTAAAAACAAAACTCGCGACGCAAGGCCATTCCTAGGCGGGATGCTTGTGCGGTCGCTTTTAAGGACCGATTCCTTGGGAATTACATTCGAGCATATAACAAGTACGACCACATGGGTGAATGGGACACCCCTGGCTGAGTAACTAGCGAGGCCAGGGAAATCTTGATGCCAAGGGACAAGTGGATTCGCCGGTGTGGTGTCGGGGAGGACCCCTGGGCTTCCTAGCACAGTATGGTTTGGGACCTAACCTGGTGTTGGTCCGTGGGACCCCTCCCGTTGGCATAAGGTGACCCTGAGTCGGCTTTCGAAATGCCTTGTCATGAAACCCTCAAAGTCGCCAGACGTAGCTGTTCTGCACGGGCTGGGTGACCCGGGTTAGTAACTTCGTGTGGGTAAAGTGTACCCCCTCTGCAGAGGTTAACATCCTGTTCGAACAGCCGTGCCCACGGTCATGGGCGGATGTGAGGTGATTCATTAGCGTAGTTTTGTTGATGACTACTTTGTGAACTGTTGTGGGTGTGAGGAAATCCTTTCAGTGCTGACTTGTGGCTGTCGGCAACAGCCGGTTTCGGAAAATGATTGGCAGGGAGCCATTCATGCCGACAAAATCAATCCATACATTTCACTACTCCGGCCGGATGAGATGCACTCTCGTCTGTGTCGTTGAGAAGCACTCACTTAGTTGCTTCCAAAGGTTTTAAACTAAAATTGAATGCGAAAATAACTGGCTCTCCTTGAAGCTTGCATCAAACACTTAATTTCCCTTGGCTTGCTGAGTACTCCCGTACTCACCCTTGCTCTACATAAATAACCCCCCCTCAGTTCTCGAAGACGAAGAGATGAGGAGTTCTTCCAGGAGCAAGCGAACTACGAGCTGTAGTAGGGTTTCGACTTAGTCCCCAAGTCATGCTTGTTGCTTTGGGCTAGTCTCTGTTTCTGTCTTTTTGTAATGCAGTTGCGAACTCGGGGTCTGTCCGTAGTTCCAACCTTGGTTGTAACTCTACTCTTAATAAAGAGACCTCTGTCGCTATGATATTCATTCTTCCTGTTGTACCAGCACTGTTTCCTGGGACTTGTACAGGTTTACAGGTTAATTTGGATCGCCTTACTCTAGCCACCGTTCGGGGCTAGTTTGGGGTGTGACGCAGACCAGCAGGGAGTGGTCTCTCTGTAGTACCTGGGTGCCTGGAACTAAGTCCTATGTTGTAAGTATGCATATGTTAAGTGTATACTAGACATAGTTAAATTAGAAATACATTTGTACCTTAGTTTTCTCATGCTAGTTTCTACTAATATTTGTTATGAGGTGAATCTACTTGTGTGTCCACTACCTTATTATTATCATATTAACCCCTGTTTAGACTATGGTAGAATAATTATAGATTGATTAAAGATAACAAAACAATTATCTATGTGTCGCCGCCTTCCTTATGGAAATAAATACAATACCCGTGGGAATACTCATGGGTGAAATGCTACAGCGGTATCCGTGCACTTGCGGATTTATCTATGAACGTAAGAAATACCAACATACATGTGTACTGAAGTGGGGCCTACGCCTCCAAATGAGTCATGCTTCCTCTTGTCGAATTCTTTCGATCCGGATGGAGGGAGTGTGCCAATAGTTAAAAAGGTGCACCTACTCTTACTATTCGTGGGCCCGCCTGGGTGACGTTCCACACAGGCGCCTCCATGCTCCCCATGTTCTCGATGGGATGGATGGAAGGCATGCGCCATATCACCATTAATGCGGGGAAGTGGTTGAGAACTCTCTCGCCCGATCAACTTTTCCTTGATGTGACTGCGCATGTCGTTGAGAGCCCGAGGCAGGGGATGTGTGTTGATGGTCCTTAACTACCAAATTTGACCATCAATTCTTGCATAAAACTTACCAATGTTTACCACCAAATCTAGTGGTAGGGGTTTATTACTAACCACTTCCACAAGTGTTGGTGAATATTCGTATGCAGGTGATTACTTGTGCAAATCAAGAGAAAACACAAGTAAAAAGCACAACTCCAACCAATGAGAGGAGAGTACATGGATCAAAGGGCCCACACCAGGAGAAGAACCACCTCAAATTGGCGCAAACGTCCCAAATCGCCTTAAGGGCCCACCAAGCAGTGACCCTGACGAAAGGCGACACGAGGGGGATCGACCAGAGGTCGGCCAAACCCCTAGTTCGGTCGAACTAGGGGTGGCTCCCCTCGCGCCCAGCTTCCACGTGACGCCCCACACTGCCCTCCTGAAGTCGATGGTGCAAAGCCCAACCTCCATAGAATGTCGATTGTGGACAGGTGAAGGCTTGAGAGGAGTTGGAGGGAGAATATTCCCTTAGCATCTCCACTCTCTCAAGTCACCTCCACACTATAAATAGGCTTTCACTCCTCATTCTCAAGACACACCAAGATAGAAATCATATGCTACATTCCAAAGGTGAAGCTCTACTTAGCTGGTGCTTAGAGTAGGGAGAGAGTGAGGGAAAGTCTAGAGAAGTGCCGGGCTATCGGCATTCTTCTCCTGGGGCAGTGTCGGGTCTGTCGGCACTCTTCTCCAAGCTTGTACCTCAACGGATACTTGCCTTCGTATAATTAAGTATTCGTGACTTTTTTATGGTATTTACTCTTCTTATTTAAGTAAGATATATTCTCATTGTTGTGGGTTCATCGCTCTGCTTAGGTATAGTACCTTAATCTTCCATAAGCGTGGCATCGAGATTAGGGTAGTAATTAATAGAATAGACGTGGTGTCTAGGCTAGAGATTACCTTTATTTGTTGTGTGCTCCACGGGTTGTAGAGGTAGGCGACAGGTGATGACAGCCCTGTCCGTCCTTTGTAATCCTCCACATTCGGGTACATCATAGAGCTGTAGGCCGGAGTCTTCTTGGCAGACCAAGGGTAAGCCGGTGCCCAAAGCAATTGATAAAGTTTTACCTTAACTTAAACTAAGATAAGTAACCCATAGGAATCCTCTCTACCTTCACCTACCATTTATCTTGTGTCCTTGGGTGATCTAGCTAGAAGACCAGTACACACACATTTCTTGTGGATACGATACCTTGGAATACTCTTGGGTGAAGGCTACAACGGTATCTATGCGCTTGCAGATTATTTTGTGTTCGTAATAAATACCAACAATGTGCTCGGGCCCCCGCTCGTGGCATGAAGAGTGCTCGGGCCCCAGCCCAGGACTCAAAGACAGCCATCGTGTCCGGGGCACCCTACGTCCTCGAGGCACCGCACCTGTTAGAGGCGTCCCTGGGAACCTAGGCCATCCACACTACTAGGCATAGATTGTTCATCGGATTTGGACGAGCTTCTCGAAGATGTCGAGGATGAAGGAGTTCATGATGGCATGACTTGGAGGGGAAGCCCTTGCTTGAATGGACTTGCCTCTGTACATTGAAGATGTAGATCTTCTACGTCTCGACATGAATCATTGTGCCTCGATGACCTAGGGAGTGGAGACCCCGGTTCCCGTTTCTCCGACAATAGACTACCATGTACTCCTCTTGGTATTTAGTCTTTAATTGTTTAATTTTTTACTCTATTGTTGTTTCAAATTTTAATGATTTTTAATGTTTACTTGGAATTTGTATTGAAAATCTAATTTCGAATTTTATTTATTTTTATTCCAAATTTTAAGTAATCACCTGTTGTTTTTTAAACATACACTTCTCTTGATATTCCTTAATTTATGTTCCAAATTAAAGTTATTTATAAACTGTATTTCCCTATGGACTCTATTTTTCATTTTACCCTTACAATTTATTTTATATGTATTATCATTATAAATTTTTTAAATCTTACTTTTGGATATTTAGAGATTGTATTTTCTATAGACTCTTCTTCATATATCGTCTTAATATTTTTCATATGTGGTCTTTGCTTTATAAATTTTTTATTGTTATTTTGTTTTAAATTGATATAACTATTTTAAGTTTATTTGGAATGAGTTTTAAAAATGTGATTTTATAATTTATTTTTGTTTTTATTTTGAATTTAAGTAATCTTGTGTTGTACTCTACATTAACTCTTCTTTCAATAATCCTTATTTATAATTTGAATTATAGTTATTTATAAATTATATTACCACTTAAACTCTTCCCTTTTTTTCCTACAATTAATGTAGGAATTTATAGCATACAAATCAAAATTTTATTATATTTTTATTTTGAATTTTAGTGATTTTTAGGTTTATTTGGGATTCATTTTGAAATCCAATTTTAGGATTTATTTTATTTAGAATTTAGAATTTTAATTAATTCCATGTTGGGTTCTAGATAGACTTTTAATTTCAAATTTTAATTAATCTTGTGTTATGTTTTAGATGGGCTCTTACAATATTTGTTATTTTTAATTTTAAGTTTCAATAGTTTCTAAATTGTATTCCTACTTTAACTCTTATTTTTCTTTCTCTCCGATTAATGTGGAAATTTCTAGCCTCCACGGCCAATATAATTATTAGTGGCTTCTTTTTGAACTGTTTTAATAATATAACTAGGGGATTGCCCCACGTAGTTTTGCACAAAGCTAGATAATTCACACAGAGTTAGAATTTTATATATAACTCTATTTTTTTCCCGTGGGCACCATTATATGTCGGAAGTATATTTGGATTTCATATACAACTCTTAGCTTCTATTTCTATAAGATCTGTATTATTTCAATCAATTTATACCATTATAATCCGGATACACCATGATCCAACGGTAAGATTTTTTTTTCTTTTTCTTCAATTAATGTGAGGATTTCTAGCCTCCAGAACGAACATGATGTCTCTTTCAAAATTATCTTAATAATATAATAAATAATATAATAGATAGATATTTATGCACCATAAAATGGTGTAATAATATGTACCGATTTTGACTTTATATTATACAGCTTTGATGAAGAATACAAAGTTTATGCAGCATAAAGAGGTGTAGACTTACTATCAGAAGACCTTTACTATATCACCATCGTATATTTAAAGCTAACCTTGTACTCCCTGATATCCTCGTATTCCCATCTAGATTAATTTATTTTGGGATGAAAAGAATACTCTATATTGCTTCGAAGGTATGACTACTAGTGTTTGACCAATCTAGTGCATAGGCGTAGCTGTCAAGTATTCATAATGTGTGTTCGGAATTATGTTTTCCAACTCATTTCTTTCGTGTTCCGCGCGCATATTTTACAAACTACTAAACGGTACTTTTTTTTTTAAGTTTCTATACGAAAGTTGCTTGAAAAAAAATCATATTGATCCATTTTTAAAAAAAAATTAGCTAATACTTAATTAATCACTTGCTAATGGATCGTTTCGTTTTTCGTGCACAGGAGATGTGTGTTCCCGAGACAAAGCAACTAACACAGCCTTGGAGTTCAGACATTCAGAGAAAACTGCTGAGTTTCTAGACTATTGGTTTGGCTGTTACTATGTCGTTTTTCATAAGCACGCTTTACCAACTACTCAATACTATTATGTTTTTTGAAAAAAAATTACATAGAGTTTTGTTTTTTTAATAAAATAAATTTATTTTTAAGTTTATAATAGTTAATACTTAATTAAGTATATGCTAATGACTTTTTTACATGTCATGAAAAAACTCACATGTTCTTCTAAATAGAACGCACACTAAGGCACCATTCAATTCTGGCCGAGCTAGCTACCATAAAAATGTTCCCCAAACTCGTAAACATTGTATTTCGTATGAAAATATTCTATATATAATTTTCTTTTTTAAAAATCAAATAAATATATTTCTTAAGTTTATAATAGTTAACTAAATTAGTCACTCACTAATAATCTACCTCGTTTTGCATGCATCAGGGCAAGCTCAACTTAGCCGCCGAGTCAAACGGCCTAAAACATTGTATAATTCACTTGACCTTAACCTTAGGGCACCATTTTCCATAGGATATAATATAGCAAATTCTTTATTTGCCCTTTAAAATTGACTATTTTTCTTTGCCTTTCTAAATCCGGCTCCCTTTCTTATACTTTTTTACTTTTTTGTTCTTAACTTTATCATTTATTTGCCCTCTCCGCTAGTTCTATGTCATTTTGTCAACCCACCGTAAGTAGATGGGTGAAAGAAATCAATTTTGCCGTATATGTTTTCTGTATGCACCAACAATGCTTGTTGATCAATTAAAAATAAAAGATGCATTGTTGTAAAAGAGATTTAAATAAACCAAATCATTTTTTCAAAAGTTAAATCAGTTTGTAAAACGAATTTTTGACCAAAGTTTAAATGCATTGATTGCACACATTCCAAAAACATCACCTATTTGTGTTTGGAGAGAGTAAAACTTAGCATGCATTTTAATTATTCATGTTTTGTAATACATTCAAAGGTTTTTGCATAAAGCTATATTATTAAAATAACATCGGGTACACAAGACATATTCAATTGTCTTGCATAAAATTGCTGACCATGCGTAAAACAAGTTAAGGATAAAATTGTCTCTTCACCCATCTACTAATGGTAGGTTATTGCGGAAGGGGAAATTAAATGATAAAAGCCAAGAATAAGGGTATTACACAAGGAGTGAAAATGAGAGAATAAATCAACTTTGCAGGGTAAATAAAGAACTTTATAGATACAAAAAATGAGGTTTTTATATGGTAAAAACATAGTTCCACTCTAAGACACTATGTCTGTGGGGGCTGAAGGAGGATTTGTATGTGACGCGTTGGTCACTTGTCCCATCTCTTTTTGTTAGGGCCATCCCAAGCCATACCAATCAGTAAGTAATACCGCAAAGGAGAATGCGACAACGGCGTCGTTGATTTGAGTAGATACAATGGAGAAAGTGCGGGCGTCGTTGATTTGAGTAGATACACTGGAGAAAGTGCGGGCATGCCAAGCTACCTATACCCTATGTTCTAAAAATATTCAATTTTAACTATGAATCTGAATATGCATGTGTTTATGATTGAATTTTCTATGAGTGACGACAGAAGGGCATGAGACAACCGATGTGGTGGCAAGAACCGTACTACTCCCTCTATTTATTTATTTTATGTTGGTAACTAACGAACGTTAAATATTTGAGTAAGGAGGTGGTATTAATTAAGCAAGATTGAAGGATGTACCATTAAATCTGGCACATATAAAACTTTATATTATTCCCTTTTGTTTTTTTTCAAAAAAATTGTCTAAACATTAAATTAAACCATGTGTTTGACCTAAATTAAGTAGTAGGGTAGTTATGATAAAGAAAAAAAGTACATTTTACTCCCTAACTATTTCACGGGAGCAGTTCAACCCAAAACTATATTTTGGTTTATTTTACACCACGAACTATTGAAAACGGTCCACTTTAGTTTATAATAGTATTTCTTTTTTTTATCTCTCTATGTAAGTCATATTTTGTACTGAAATTTGATAGAATTGATAGGTGCATTAATACTTACCTCTCAACATTTTTAGAATTATTTTATCATTGTTTACATAGGTTAGAACCATTAAGACTGATTTAAACATTGAGGTTTAAATTTCAAGCAAATAATCAAGAAAAATTTAGAAAGTATTTTGGAATTTTGATAATGGTGTTATCTATAGCTCTAAAGATTTTCAGCTTTAAATATGACTTGTATAGAGAGAAACAAACAGGAGAAATGTTGTTAAGCATTAAAGTAAACAATTTTTAATAGTTTAAGGGATAAAATGAGTTAAAAATAGTTTAGGGTTAAATGATCTATCTAAATAGTTCGGACGAGTAAAATAAACTTTTTTATTCAATAAATATCAAACAATGTGACTACTCATGATGCGAACCCTCTCATCATCATGGTGCGAACCCTATCATCAGCATCTTCCCCTCTTAGGGCTCCTTTGGATGACAGGATTTTAAAATGCAAATACAGGAAAACCATAAAAACAGAATGTCACACGCTTCATATTCCTACTGGGTTTCAAATTTTTTATGGCTTGTAGGAAACAAAAGAAAGGAATTTCGGTGGAAGTAATTTTGTGGAAGAGAAATACTAGAGAGAGAAAAGGGAGAGAGAAAGGACTTCTCAAAGGAAAATAAAAGTATGACGTTGGAGCTCATGTTTATTTTTCTAAGGAATTGGGGCATAGGAAGAAGCAAATCCATAGGATTTTTCTTAATCACATATTCCTTTGTTACAAAGGAGCAAATAGGAAAAAAAATCTTAAGGATTGAAATTCTTCAAATTTTCTTTGAAATTGCTTCAAACCAAAGGAGCCTCGTCGTTTAATTTCTCTCCCACTCACTATATGATGGCCGGGCCACAACTCTCCACTTATCGTGCACAATCAGCCAGAGCTAAATTAAGCTAGCATGCCTGGTTCACATCCTTCTTATCCTTCCATGCGACACCGTGTTAATTAAATTCTAGTATTTGAAACAGTGAGTCACCGGCGAGTTCATACACAAGATATTATAATAATCATATAGTTACAGACAATTTGGAGAGACAGCTGCAACTATAGCCCTTAATGACAACGATCTCTTCCATGCATCCTTCCAATATATACAAAAACCATTTTGTATATATATCCTTCGTCAACAAAATTAAGGTTGTACTAAAAAGCTTTTAATAAATAATTAACCATGAACGAGTCTGTGCCCCAGAAAGGAGGACGACGCTGACCTTGAAGATCTGACGTGGTTACGACGTCCCAATATATATATACAAGAGTGACGTGTCGGTAAAAGGACCATTAGCCGAAAAGCCGAATTGATTTTTTTAATCACCCTAGCTAATAAGCTAGCCACCCCCTGATTAATTCATAGAGATTTTTTTCCCTAAAAACACAATATAAATGCGTAGACGTTTACCATACGTACATATTCATTTTTATAAATATATATACGCATATCCTATTATTTTTGTAATTATCGTAAGATGCCTCTCGATCTGACCATGCCTGATTTAACCGAGAGATATTAACGTAAGATGTCTCTCGATTTGGCCATGCCTTCCTGCCTCCTTCCTCCGGCCATCGACGACAAGATCGAGCAAACCAAAGCCGAAAGCGATCGAGTGAGACAGGTAGCAGCAAAGCAACGCAGCTGCTTAGCTGCAAATTGACGCATAAACATATGGGTCTCGCGTGGCTTTATCCCCATCAGGTGTGGGAGCTCCCGTAGGCAGCCGTATCTTCCCCGATCTCATTCTTTCCGCTAAACTAATTATATACAACCCATTGTTGACTCCTCTCTCTCTCTCTCTACCTAGATGATGTTGGGTTTGCACCTAATAATATAATTATATCACTACAAGATAGGGGAGGGGCTAGATATGGGAAGAGATACTGAGGCAATTATATAATTGGAGCTGAGATGGCAGAGTTTAGTGGGCTAATCTTGTATTTATCAGGGACGTGTGTCGAGAGGAGCAGATGCCCGGACACTCTGAAACGCCTCTCCAGTCGACAACGAGGAGGCTTATTCTGTGTGCATGCAGCCATTGTTGCCGGCCGGCCTCGCGAATATATATGATGTTGGTATATATAGTTTAATGATTTGGGTGAAAGTCACGGCCTTTTTGTTGTTCTGTGGATCTTTTCTTCTTTTATTTTTCCGGGGATGTAGGCTTTGCGTGCACTGTCGTTGTGGATAGATGTTCTAGCTAGCAACTATGATCGAGTCTATGACTCGGATGCAGCTACCGCTGCATGCGTGCCAATTTGAGTATTTGACCTAACGTAGTCGCAATCAAGTGAGTCTTCTGGTTCTTTTAGGGGTGGCAGAGCGAAGCTTACACGCGGTGAAAGTAAACCAAACATTCCAAAATCTATTGGTATGTCTATTATAAAACTAGAAAGAAATGCCAAAAGAAATCATATCTTACTATATTCACTATTAAGAGAACATATATTACCTTAGAATCGTTATAAAATAGTAGGAAATATGTATGACGTGAAATAGAATATAAACTTTGATATATACTAAATGATAAAAAAATTCCTTAGAATCAAACAAAATTACTTTATCATGGTTAGATGTAAACTCACTTATCACCATTACTTATATCACTGTTTGAAAAGTTGGGTCCCTTTTTAATAGATAAAATTACGTCTGTACCATCAGTTAAAAAAATCATCTTCAACATATTCATGTCTCACTTATGTATCACTTAATAAGATAACACCATCAAATTAAGACATGAATGTCTCCTAAAACAAAAGACAACTTAGGCGCCATGACTTTCTTTTGTGAAGCCTTAGAAACATGGGTCCCATATCCATAGCCATCCCTCTCAAGACAGCATGGAGTATAATTTTAATGTCTATTTCACAATTGACATACTCACAAAAGATTGCATAGGTAAATAGGCCAATTGAGCCCTATTTTCAACGGTCACCTTCTACTGAGGCCACCTTAACTTAGCCATATGCATACCCTGAGATACTTACGATAGAGCACTGAGCTCCGTTGTCCATACTTGACGCCCTTAAAGAAAGAACAAAGAGAAGATGGGGTCATGAAAGCAGTTTTTTTTAAAAAAAATTGAGTCGGTTTGTGATATAGAGTAGACAGTACTTATTTATGATGTTAATTGGTACTATTTAGATTTTAGTGGTATAGCTACAATATTCTCTTTTGGAAATGAGTGGGGTTAAAGCGCACTTACAATCGTGTCAGTGGGGTGTATGACATAGATCCTACGAACTGTAAGAAAAAATAACACAAGTAGTTTAATACGTAAGTCACCATATAACATAAATATTGCAAAAAAAATATTTGGCTAAGAAAAATATTTGGCTAAGAAAAAACCTACAAGTACAACTACAATTATCGAGATAGATTAAGTGGTTGTATCATAGCATGACCGCTGGCTGGAAATGTTTTTCTTTAAAAAAATTCACATCTATATATCATACTTCTTACTTCTCAAATACCAACTAAATTGTCTGAAAAATTCAAAAAACTTTGAGAATATTAATCTCACCCAAATTAAAATTTAAATCAGATCTACTTGAAAAAACACAGTTAAATTCTTTTGTTTTCATTTTTATATATGTAGATTCAAATTACCGATAATATATGTACGTAGATTCAAATTACCGATATATATGTGAAATTGTTTGAAAAAATATGGTGATATTAATTATTAGATGCCGATGTGATGTGTGATGATGTATTTAGCACTATAATATATATAGTAGCCACCATGAATCATCAACGGTTCATTTAATTAATGGATCATAAATTTGATATATAATATAAAATGTTTAAAACGTTGGTTTCGTATTTCATTCTTATATTATATATTAGTTTAGCTATGAATGTCTGTGAGGATAATATATGATGGTGTTGGCGTAGAATTTCGACCCGCCCTGCAACCAAACGGGTTCCACGTTTTCACGGCGGCCTAGGAGGTTTGCTTTACTCCAGTGCAGTTCCAAAGGCTTGCCTAGGTACATGTAGGGCGTGCCAGTTGATTTGATCTGCAATCAACAAGATAAACAAATAAACCATATTAGAAAACAATGGTCGATCGGCCAATAGGCCGATGTTGCATTGTCGTGGCCCAGCCGATAGGGCAAAGCTATATCGGTTTACTTGTGATAAAGTAAGATTAAAGCATGGATCTGACCTTATCGGCCTTCATCAACATATTAATGTCGATCAATGGCATCGGCCGATAAGGGATATCAAAAATAACTACACTAGCTAATACTCTAGTGCAAATCTATATGAACCAACCGACCAATATAAATATGGCAATCACAGATAAACCCTAAAGAGTAATCTATACCAAGTGTATCTATATTCGTTGATCCGTTTATGTAGATGGCAGATACACATAAAAACCTTATGATAATCATGTATATCAGGCAAGACTGGCTGAAACTCCAGTGCTATCCTTAATTATAACCAAAAACAAGCTTTGAGTTAAATCTCAACACAGGACTAAGGTCGATAGCAACTCAAAGTGTGAATTGAAACTTAACACAAAGAAAATCAAGTCGTCGATTGCTTTTGGGGATGGTAGATGCATTGAAAGATCTAGCCAAGCATAATAATTAAATCGTCGTTGGCAATAAACCCTAAAACGAATAGATCACTGGCGAGGCGTAATTAACATACTTGTCAAAATCATCCAAAACATGATAAACGACGATCACACCATCGAGGCTTAACGTGTCTAAAGCGACACGCTAGCCCCGACGATGTAGATCGTCGGGCACGAGTTCTTACCTTTGCTCTTGGGAAAGCAAGAACTCGTCGGAGTTAACCTCTTGCGAGGGTTGGCGATGCGCCAAAAGTAGATTAAAACAAACTAATTGTTGTATTAGGTTGTGAAAGAGTTTCTATGTACATACTACCGGGATATTTATACCCGAGATTACAACATTGTCCAGATAGGACACGATCTTATCTACAACTTAACAAACAAGTCTTTGCGGCAGACTCTTGTCAAAGATTAGATCTAAACCTACTTGATTTACAAGATACAATTGCCTAAAACCGAGCCTTATCTCTATTTGGCAACTTCCTTAAAGCTTATCCTGAGCCCAAACTAAGCCCACGCTGACTCTGTCAACTTCCAGCCTCTATCGGCCGATGATCATATTGAATCCGTATCGGCCGATACGCTCTTTCTGGTAGCGCCTCTTCCAGTCCGATACACCTGGCTGTCCGATATGAGACCTGGTCTGACTAACTTAGCCCTTCTTCTCTGCATCAGTTTTCTCTTTCCTCTCCGAGTAGATTACGAAAATCTACTGTTAATAGATGACATAATCTATATTGTCAAGTTTATTTTTATTTTTTTATAACTATTTGAATAGCAAGTAAAGGGTAGAATAATGTTCCACGTGCATTTTTCATCAATAAATAGTGTTTAACATGGGTTTTTAAGGAAAGCTTGCACTTTATTTAATCATATCCAAATTAATTACAATCTGTCTCTAAGAAAATTTCATAGCCTCAGTGATACCGTGAATCATACAGAAAAATATTCACTAAAGCAACAATCTCTCACCAACATGTAAGTTAAGGGTATTGGTTTTATTTCCTTGTATTATAGATCTTATTTGGGTGTGCATATATATTATACATTGGAATAATCTATGTTATCAAATTTATTTGCACTCACTGTTAAAACTATTTAAATAAAACTGACATGAAAGGGGATGGAATGTGGTTCCTTGTGATATTTTTTAATCAAAATATAGTTTATATACATATATATATATAAATTTTCTACAGAAAATATAAGTGGTCTATAGTGTCTGTTGTTAGTTACAGAAACACGTAGGGAGTAATTATTAAGCCTATTTGAATGGGTAAGGCATAAAAAGGCTATAATATGGTTTCACGTGACAATTTTCTTTATCTAAAATATAGGTAATATGGGATGTAATATTTATCCTAAGATACATCATATGTTTTATAAAGTTTTAAATAGTCAAACAACCGAAGAAAATAAATGTGCAAGGATTGATCGTTGTCTTTTTCCAATAGTAGGTGTGAACCGTACGTACATATATGTTTTTTTTTTCATTTTTTCCGGCGAACAGGCTGTACGTATTGTATGTCTTTTTTGTTTTTCTTTAGCAAATAGTGCGTAGGTATTTTTCCTTACGTATGTACGTGCATGGGCTTGGCCCGGTGGGGGAGAGGACTCAGACGATAGGGAAGTGGAAAAAATAATTATCATAGTAATTAAAAATAACGGGTTCATCTATTTATTAGAATGTCATGTGACGGTTTAGAATTGTTTATAGGAATCTCACGTGGTGGCTTAGGAGTGTTTGCATGAAATTTAATGAATTTTTAGTATGTAATATATTAAAAAAGATAAATTTTACGGTACTTATGTACCTATCGGCATCAAAATTTTATATTAAAAAATTTGGTACCTAAAGATATTGTTGATAAAATATGGTAACTTCCGGTATTTTCTAAAGAATAGTATACCTAAAAAAATGAAGGGTTTTCCCGCGATTCTACAATGAACTACTTTTTTAAGGCAAAATTGGATTAATTATACAACTCTTATCTTCTGTCTATACTAAATATATAAGTTGTATGTAGTAGATTCCAAAAAGAGAATTTGATTTTATATACAAATCTCATATTCTATTTTCATATATTCTAGCTAAATGCCCATGCTTTGCTACAGAAAAAAATATATTATAATATTTTCTAAAATAAATAAAAATATCTTTTCTATGAAATGTGTTACCCATTTAGAGTTGATTGTGTTTTATATGTAGTTATCCATTGTGTTTTAATATTTTAAAGTTCAAGGGTAATTTACAAAAATTACTACGAGACTAGGTAGGTTGACAGATTCACTACACTACCATCTTTTCTTTTAAAGATGTATATAGAAAATTGTACTAATTTGTATACAATATTCTTAGAGTTTTTATCTACAACTCTAGGTATGATTGTATACATCTATGTCAATCAATTAAATCTTGGTTGCTATAACCTAGACCTACAATAGAAATTAGAGAGTGTCGATGTCTGAACATTTTCTCATCCCTTAGATGATAATTTAATGATTCTCATCACTCACCTATTAGCTTATTACTTATCACATCATATCCAATGATTGAACAATAAACTATTCTAATATACAATAATGATAAGATTGCATGAAATAAACTTGTAAAATTTTTCAAAATTACATGAAAAAAATTTAAACTTAGATAAAACTAACGTAAAACCACATATAACAACAAAATTACAGTTAAAATGAACTAAAGTTGCACATTGCATAGCCCCAAAAGTTTAGCCTTAGCAATGTCTGATTTTTAAGTGATAGCCTAAAATCTAGCAAATCCTCATAAATTAATATCACGAATCATTTTCTTTATTCAATTAAACTAAGCTTCCAAAGCGAACATGGTGAATCTCTTTTATCTCTTCTATCGATGTGCACACTCCGTCCTAAAAAAATCAAATCCTGACTATGAATTTGGACAAACACATAACTAGATTCAAAGCTAGAATTTATTTTTTTTCCAATGGAGGGAGTAATATAGACAGACAGACATATTGATAGATAGATAGGTATGAATGAATGGATGGAAAAAAGAACACCCTCATTTTAAAAAAATCATACATTATCGATTAAAAGAGAGAAAGATGTTGACCTTTTACGGTCACTATAAGACTATAGATTGATGAGACTACTTATAATACTCCACATATGCAACTAACACTATATAATCATTTGAACAGTTACAAACAAATTGCTTGTCATATGAAGGACCAAATATATTTTTGTCTGCCTAAAAATTTAATTAATGAGAATACAAATGTTGATACTAAAGTTGACAATGGTCCTGAGAAACAATTAATTAAATTGAACGAATAAATATTAATATTTGTGAAAATCTTTACAAAATTTACAAAATTTGTTGGACATTATTCTAGAGAAGAAGTCCAACCATCTATCTCAAATTCCATTGCATGGAAATTTCTCAATTTTTTATCGATTTTCTAATTTTATTGTAAATATACATCTATGACAAAAAGAAAATTTTCTTACGGATCGAAACACAAATATTTTCATAGAAATTGTTTTCCAAATAGAGATTTCAAGGTAAATGCTCACTTCTAGTGTAATTATTTATTGAAAAATATATGCAAGATGCAAATGCACGCACAGTACTGGTAGTTAATACTATATTACAAGGCCATTATGATATCATAGTATAAATTCGTGGCAATAATACTCCCAGGGGTGAACAGATCCGGAGTGAGCAAAGTTTTCTATACCAGTCCCCACAACAGGCTGATCTTACGTGCGCACTAGATGACTCCGATGAATGGATGATCGAATAAATAACTTGGTATGTCGTCACTAGGCCAACCTTCAAATGTTGAAGTAGTAGTATTAATTAAGCGTAATGCCTATTCGGTTGATAATACGCGTCACATCAGATCACCACACCCCGCAGCTAGCTCCTAAACAAAAGAGCTTAACAAGGAGATGCTCCGTCCCAAAATATAAAAAAAATTGGTTGAATACGATATATACTAATAATATAAATCTGAATAGATTGTTCAAAATAGTATTCTATCCCATCAAAAAAATTTATATTTTAGAACGGAAAGTTTATATTTTAGGACGAATAGAATAGTATCAATGCATGTACACGAATGAGGAAACTATTTTAAACTCATAAAGAAAACTATTGTAAACTCTTAAAGGAGATATGTTTGCATGTCACTTAAATAATTATAAAAATTAAAAAAGTTCAACAAGATAGATTAATATGTAATAAACCACTCTATGAACATGCCAAAAAAAACAAATTTAACTATGAATACACGTCAACTAGTAATAGTTTAATCTGTTTTTTAATGATTTGTAGAAGTTAAATTTTGACTTGTATATTTGTAAAGATATATCATATATTAATCTATCTTCTTAATTTTTTTTAATTTTTTTATAGAGAGGAAAGGGGGAGGAATTTATAGATGGGAGGAGGAGGATATGCTTCTTGGTTTCTTTGCCACTCTCCTTTCTCTCCTGGCCGCGAAGCCTGCTGTTAAAAGGTTGTTGCGGACTTGCTGTCCTCCGTTAGGTCATCGTTTCTATGGTTATTCTGTGGGCAGCCACTCTGTTGTTGCCTGTGTGCCCAAGATGGGAGATTGGCGCTGGCACACGAGCAAAATTCATTTTTGGTATGTAAAAACCTAAACAGTTCGTTTCATGTTTTTCATGTCTTTTTTAAAATTATTTTTTTAAATGACATGCACACAACAACCGATGTTTTTTTTAGAGTTTAAAATCTACTCCCTACACATATATGATTATCCATCTATCTTGTGCGCTAGCTACTAGCTAGGCAGTTTACAATAGCTAATAGTCAGGGAAACGCTAGGTTGTGGTGTTGAATTCGTGGGTGTATGGTTTCACCTATCAAAATTTAAATCATGATGTCCATTAATATTGTGCAATGTAAATAAGCTTTCAACAGGAATTTAGAGAGATCAGGATATATCGTTGATTTTTATTTTTTAGAGTATATATTAGATAGCGTATTTGTGAAGATGTGAGTATGATGTTATGTGTGTAGTGGTACATACACGTATACGTCTGCCAAAAAAAAAACTATAGCTAGAGTCCATTTGCGCATCGCCGTGGTGCCCTGGGCCAAGATTCGTTGCATCGATCAAATATCCATTCCTGGATTATTCCACTTCCATTCCCACAGGCATAGATAAACAGGCGAAATGCCCAAGCTACTGTTGGCCTGCAGCTTGCTTCTCTGTGGCCGGCTGGATGTGGGACGCACCTGGACTGCCGGACATCCAGGTTCTCCGCACCACCGCCTCCTCTCCTCGCTTCGCTTTTGCGAATTTTTTTGTATTTTTAATTTTATTTATTTAAAGATTTACAAAAATAATTTTCCGTTTCAAAATATTAAAAAATAATCTCCTCTCGCTCTTCGGGAGGGCGAGTTTTAAAAATCGCTCTCCCAGAGAGCGATTTTTCCGACGTGGCAGACGGCCGTTGGGCGCCGTCTGTCGCGTCGTTGCAATTTTGCAAAAAAGTCTCTTGCCGCCCTCGGCAAGGGCGTTTTTTCACTGTTTCGCAGGGGGCCACCTGCAAAAGAGCGGTCGCCCTGGCAATTTTGCAGGCGGCCCCCTTGCCGCCCTTACAGAGGGCGATTTTTGCCTATGCGGCAGGGGGCCGCCTGTAAAAAGGATGATTTTTGAATTTTTATAAAGTTAAACTATTTTTACTTTATGTAAGTAAGGTTATACAAATATAACAATATTTGTAACATAAAAAACTATCAAAATATATGTAACGTTAAATATAATAAAACTAAGTTGATAATATAAATGTTGCAATTTGTTTTATAAACTTGATTAAACTTTTAAAAAGATTGATTGAAAAAAATCGAAACTACTTGTAATATGAAACATGCAACAGATAAATTGTAATATTTTTTGTAAGAAAACAAATTTCCTTGTAATTTGCTACTGAAACACATCAAAGCTGATCAGTTGTGTGTTCTCGATGAGAATATGAAAAAAGTGCAACTACAACTATAGAGGGGTGTGGCAAATTTGCAGGCAGCCCCCTCGCCGCCCTTGCAGAGGGCGATTTTTGGCGTAATCTCGCCCTCTGCAAGGGCAATTTTTGGTCGGCATCCCATAAAGCCCCAATGGCCCGAGGAAGTGCTCATTTCAACCGGTCACAATTAAAGGAAAAAAAAGAGAGAGGTGAGGAAGAAGGAGAAGAGCCGCGAAGCGTTGTTGCTGTGCTTATTCGATCGCAGGTTAGTACAATATCCCGACGTATGGTTATATTTTGTGTCACATACTAGTGTAATTACCATGTATTTGAAATTTGTGAGTAGATCTATAGCACTTAGATGTGGACCCTAGATTTTTTGCGAGTAGATCTGTAGCACTGTGAGTAGATCTGTTGAAATTTGTGAGTAGATCTGTAGCACTTAGAAGTGTGAATAATTTTAGGCTAGATTTGTTGTGCACACGTTTGGTTTGTAGTAGTACTATATTTGACCGTATTAAGGGTGTTTACAATATTTGATAGTTGTTTTTTTAAACTGTAGGATGCCAAGACGTGGAAAAGCTACCAACTCAAGGTAACTGTCGGTGACATGGGACCGGGGGTATCATGACTAGAGGCTTGAGTGGCCGCCGTCACCCACGTGGCCCGACCCCCCCGGGAGGATCGGGCCCGAGGGTGACGTGGCCACCCCTCCTTCTGTCTCCCCGAGGGGTCGGGCCGCTCCCGTTTCGGCCCCAAGGGCCGGGGCGCCCCGACCCCCTGTGATTCTGGCGCCACGTGTGTGGGTTAGGTGAGCACAGCAGCGCTCACCTAACCGCATTTATGGCGGATCAGACGAGCGCGCCACGCCATAGTTAATGCGGCGCAGCGCACGCTTATCCGGTCCATGACCGGTCGCGTCGAGTGGCCAGTCGCAGACCGGTCAGATCGCGGGTTAGGTGGCGACAGACGGCCTGCGGCACGCCTCGCCCCGTCCCGTCAGAATGATGAGAGCCTCCTGGCTATCGTCCCTAGCCGGAGCCAGCGTGCCAACTTCTGGAGTTGGTACGTCAGCCCCGGTCAGATCCATTCCAGACTTCAGCGCAAGCATGGCAAGGAAGACGCTTGCCATTTAATGAAGATTGAAACGGGCGTCCACCGGGAGAGCTGGCTAGCTGGGCAAAAGGCGTGTACCGTGCCTGTCAGAGGTCACTTCCGGCAGTAGACAAGCCCTGATTGTAAAAAGAATGTTTTCTTTCTTAGGCAGCTCGTGGCCCATGTGGTAGCCCCTTATCGCACAAAAGGAGGCCCAGGCATAGGAAAGAGAGGGATTTTAGAGGGAACTCCGGCCGATATGCTCTAGAGACCGGACTCTCTTTGTATTGTTGGAGACTCTCAGATCCACGAGAACACAGGAGTAGGGTGTTGCGCTTCTCAGCGGCCCAAACCTGTCTACGTCGCCTGTGTTTTGTGTGTTTCCTCTCTCGCTGACGTTCCTCAGATCGAGAGCGAAGAACCTCACCTAGCGCCCCCGGCCGAACCGGCAAAGGGGGGCCCGCACGGTCTCCCGGTGAGGAGCTCCACGCTCCGTCATCTGGCGCGCCAGGTAGGGGGCGCGCGTGTTTTTCTAAGCCCACATCCCCTTTCGTGTGAGCGAAGCTTCGCCCGGTCAGCCCTATGGCCGAACGGGCAGTGGCGCACAGCCTCTCTCCGAGCGCTAGCGGTGATGACGGGGAGCAGAACCCGCGCCGTCAGGCTCGCACCCCGCCGTCCCCCTCTCGCCAAGGTCTTGGGCGGGGGAAGGCGCTCGAGGAGGTCGAAGGATCCGCGACCTCGCCGCTCGCGGGCGACGGGGGAGGACGGCAAGGCGGGGCGCGTCGCGGCCTCGTCTACGGCGACGGTGGCACGCCCTAGGGCGCGCTCCAGGCTGCGGGCGCGCTCTTGCGTCACCCGCCCGTTATCCCCGATCCAGAGACTCCAGCCCGGCGTTGGCTGGATGACGTGGCCAACTTGGTCATGACGGCGCAGCAGCACCTAGGCGCCGGCGGGCGGTCCTCCGCCGCCGGGACCTCTGGCGCTGCCGCCGCCGGCTCCATGTCGTCAAGGCGGAGGGCACGGCGAACGACGGCCGATACACGTCGTTCGTCCGCCGTTCCCTCGTCAACGCCTCCGACCCAAGAAGATGTGCGTGGGGGGCCGGATGCCCGGCTCGATATCGAGCGCCAGCGCGACGCTCGTCGCGCCGCCCACGCAACGGAGGGCGCCTCCTCGTCCGGAGCGCCACTTCGGTCCAATCACGGGGGCCGGCCCCCCGTGTCCCCGGTTGGCGGTGCCGGCTGTCGAGCCTTTGTGGCGAGCCTTCGGAATGTCCGTTGGCCCCCAAGGTTCCGGCCTACCATCACCGAAAAATACGATGGAAGCGTCAACCCCGCCGAGTTTCTCCAGATCTACACGACCGGGATCGAGGCCACGGGGGGTGACGACAGGGTCATGGCGAATTTCTTCCCCATGGCCCTGAAGGGTCAGGCGTGGGGTTGGCTAATGAACTTGCCACCCGCGTCGGTCCACTCTTGGGAGGATTTGTGCCAGCAGTTCACTACGAACTTTCAGGGCACATATCCGCGCCCAGGCGAAGAAGCGGACTTGCACGCGGTACAGCGGAGGGACGATGAGTCTCTTCGCTCGTACATTCAGCGGTTCTGTCAAGTCCACAACACCATACCATGCATCCCCGCACACGCGGTGATCTACGCGTTCAGGGGGGGCGTGCGGCACAACCGCATGCTCGAGAAGATCGCCTCCAAGGAGCCCCAGACCACCGCACAGCTTTTTGAGCTCGCGGACCGTGTGGCTCGCAAGGAGGAGGCCTGGACCTGGAACTCCTCCAGCTCTGGCGTGGCAGCTCCGGCCGCCCCCGGGTCCGCCGCTCGATCAGGGCGGCGGGACAGGAGGAGGAAGAAGAGGTCGGCCCGTTCCGACGACGAGGGTCATGTCCTCGCCGTCGAGGGCGCTTCGCGGGCCTCCCGAAAGGGGAGGCCTGCGAGTGACAAAAAGAAGGAGGCCGACGTTCCCAGCAGGGAGCGCCCGACCGGCAAGTGGTGCACCGTGCACAACACCTCCCTCCACGACCTCGCGGACTGCCGCGCGGTCAAAAGCTTGGCTGAGCGGACGAGGAAGTGGGAGGAGGAGAAGAGGCAGGAGCGCCGTGAGGGCAAGGCGCCGGCAGCTCCCACCGGCAACCGGCGAGGTGAGGCCAAGCAGAAGGCCCCCGCCGAGGACACCAGCGATGGCGACGATGGTCTGGGCTTTCAGGAGCCCGAGGCCACCGTCGCCACCGTCGATGGCGGAGCGTGCGCTCACGCTTCTCGCCGGAGCCTCAAGGCCATGAAGCGAGAGCTTCTGGGCGCGGCCCCTACCCACGAGGCGACGCGGCGGGCGCGTTGGTCGGAGGTTGCCCTCACCTTTGACCAGACCGACCACCCGCCGTGCGTTGGCCGGGGAGGACAGATCGCGATGGTGGTCTCCCCCACCGTCTGCAATGTGAAGTTGGGGCGTGTCCTCGTAGACGGGGGCGCAGCCCTCAACATCCTTTCCCCGGCAGCCTTTGATGCCATCAAGGCCCCGGGGATGGTGCTCCGACCGTCCCAGCCGATCATCGGCGTGACGCTAGGGCACACCTGGCCGCTGGGTCATATCGACCTCCCGGTCACCTTTGGTGGTCCCGCCAACTTTCGCACGGAGCGGGTGGACTTCGATGTGGCGGACCTCAGTCTGCCCTACAACGCGGTCCTGGGGAGGCCCGCGTTGGTGAAGTTCATGGCGGCGGTCCACTACGCCTATCTCCAGATGAAGATGCCGGGCCCCGGTGGCCCCATCACCGTCCATGGCGACCTCAAAGTCGCGCTTGCTTGTATGGAGCAGCGCGTGGACCACCTCGCCGCGGTGTCCAAGCCCGCGGGTGGCGACGAGAGGCTCAGCACCTCCGTCTCGCCCGCCCCGAGGCAGCGGATAGTCGCATGCGACGAGGTCCCGGTCAAGGAGGTTGCCCTGGGCGACGGCCTGTCCAAGACCACACGAATCGGTGGTCTCCTGGATGACAAATAGGAAGACACGCTCGTCTCCTTCCTGCGGGCAAACGCCGACGTCTTCGCCTGGAGACCGACGGACATGCCCGGGGTCCCCAAGGGGGTGATTGAGCACCGTCTCGCCGTGCGGCCGGGCGCAAGGCCGGTCCGGCAGAAAGTGCGGCGGTAGGCCCCGGAACGCCAAGCCTTCATCCGCGAGGAGGTGGCGCGGCTTCTGGAGGCCGGATTCATCCGTGAGGTCATCCATCCGGAGTGGCTTGCAAACCCGGTCGTCGTCCCCAAGGCGAACGGCAAGCTTCGGATGTGCATCGACTACACCGACCTCAACAAGGCATGTCCTAAGGACCGTTATCCCCTGCCACTCATAGATCAGATTGTCGACTCCACCGCGGGGTGCGACCTTTTGTGTTTTCTAGATGCATACTCTGGTTATCATCAGATTCGCATGGCTAGGGAGGATGAGGAGAAAACTTATTGTTATACGACTATGCCCTTCGGGTTAAAGAATGCAGGTCCTACTTTTCAACGTACTACCCGTATTTCTTTGGGTAGTCAGATAGGACGCAACGTTGAGGCCTATGTCAATGACTTGGTTGTGAAGACACACAGCCGAGAGACCTTGCTCTCGGATTTAGCGGAAACTTTCGAAAGTCTCCGCTCCGCCCGCATAAAGCTGAACCCCGATAAGTGCGTGTTCGGCGTGCCTACGGGCAAGCTTCTCGGGTTTTTGATCTCTGCCCGAGGCATCGAGGCCAACCCCGAGAAGATACGAGCTATAGAGCGGATGCGCCCCCCTAGCAAGCTTAGGGATGTGCAGTGCGTCACCGGCTGCATGGCCGCCTTAAGTCAATTCATATCGAGGCTGGGAGAGAAGGCGCTACCCCTATTTAAGCTCCTCAAACGCTCCGGGCCGTTTACCTGGACGGAGGAGGCTGAGCGGGCCCTCACCCCCCAGTCCTGGTCGCCCCGGAGCCAGATGAGCCGTTGCTACTCTACCTGGCGGCAACCCCGCAGGTAGTCAGCGCGGCGTTGGTCGTAGAGCGCGACGAGGACAACCCTCGCTCCGCACGCCCCCACCCTGTGTCGACTCGACCCGGGAGAGAGCAGGGCGGAGAGGCCCCCGAGCCGAACGGCGGCCTAAGGCCCCCGACGGCCGGAGCTGGCCCTCCGCCTACTTGTCCGATGGTGCCAGGCGCCCTCGACCCCCAGGATGGCCCTGGGGCCACTGCGGGAAGGACGCGCCTGTCGCCCTCCGACCCCGAGGTCGTCGACACAGAAGCCGAGTGCGCCCCGCACGGCCTCTCGGACGAAGAGCGCCCTAGAGATGTGACCCCTAGCGAAGAGGACAGGCCCCGCCAAAAGGTGCAGCGGCCCGTCTACTTCGTTAGCGAGGCCCTCCGGGACGCTAAGACCCGATACCCTCAGGCCCAGAAGATGCTTTACGCAATTCTGATGGCTTCAAGGAAGCTGCGCCATTATTTCCAGGCGCATCGGGTCACGGTGGTTACGTCTTACCCCCTCGGCCAAATCTTGCATAACCGAGAGGGTACTGGACGGGTGGTGAGATGGGCAACCGAACTCTCTGAATTCGATTTGCGCTTTGAACCACGCCACGCGATCAAGAGCCAGGCTCTCGCCGACTTTGTAGCGGAGTGGACCCTGGCTCCCGAGCCCGTCTCCGCCCCCGAGGCCAGCCCGAGCCCCTCGCAGCTGTCTCACACCGCCTACTGGGTGATGCGGTTCGACGGCTCCCTGTCTCTTCAGGGCGCCGGTGCGGGGGTCACTTTGACCTCGCCGAGCGGAGACGTCCTCCGATATCTGGTCCGCCTCGACTTTCGGGCGACCAACAATATGGTCGAGTACGAGGGACTCCTTGCGGGACTCAAAGTGGCGGCTGGACTGGGGATCCGCCGCCTCCTGGTGTTAGGCGACTCCCAGTTGGTCGTTAACCAGGTCTGTAAGGAGTACCGGTGCTCTGACCCGCAGATGGACGCCTACGTCCGCGAGGTGCGGCGTATGGAGCGTCATTTCGACGGGATAGAGCTTCGGCACGTGCCCAGGCGGGATAACGTGGTCACCGACGAACTCTCAAGGCTCGCTTCCTCGCGAGCCTAGACCCCACCGAGCGCCTTTGAAGAAAGGCTTGCCCGGCCGTCGGCGCGACCCGACCCCCTAGGGGAGACGGATGCGCCTGAACGGCCCCCGAGGCTCGTCGGAGTCCAGGCCTCGGGACCCGAGGGGAGCGCTCCCAGCTCCCCTAGATTGATTGCTTGGATCACTGAGATCCAGGCGTACCTCACATATAAGACTCTACCCGAGGACCGCGAAGGGAGTGAACGCGTCCGTCGCATCTCCAAGCGCTACGTGTTGGTGGAAGGGACCCTCTAAAGTGCATCCCTCGGGAACAAGGCGTCGAGCTTCTCGCCGATGTCCACGAAGGCGAGTGCAGAGCCCACTCCGCCTCGCGCACCTTGGTTGGCAAGGCCTTTCGCCAGGGTTTCTATTGGCCGACGGCTCTCAACGATGCGGTCGACCTGGTCCGGCGGTGCAGGGCGTGCCAGTTCCACGCCAAGCAAACGCATCAGCCGGCCCAGGCCCTGCAAACCATACCTCTTTCGTGGCCGTTTGCTGTCTGGGGGCTCGATATCCTGGGTCCGTTCAGGCGGGCCCCGGGCAGGTTCGAGTATCTGTATGTCGCTGTTGACAAGTTCACTAAGTGACCCGAGGCTTATCCGGTCATCAAGGTCGATAAGCACTCGGCGCTAAAATTCATCAAGGGCATCACTGCTCGGTTCGGGGTGCCTAACCGTATCATCACGGATAACGGCACCCAGTTCACTAGTGAGCTCTTCGGCGACTACTGCGAAGACATGGGCATCAAGCTCTGCTTCGCCTCACCCACCCATCCCAGAAGCAACGGCCAGGTGGAGTGCGCCAATGCGGAAATCCTCAAGGGCCTCAAAACCAAGACCTTCAACATCCTCAAGAAGCACGGCGGCTCGTGGATCGAGGAGCTGCCAGCGGTGCTCTGGGCGAACCGAACCACGCCAAGCCGAGCGATCGGGGAAACGCCTTTCTTCCTCGTCTACGGCGCGGAGATGGTCCTCCCATCTGAGCTCACCCTGAGGTCCCCTCGGGCCACCATGTATTGCGAGGCTGATCAAGATCAGCTTCGCCGAGACGACCTCGACTACCTAGAAGAGTGAAGGCGGCGCGCGGCCCTCCGAGCCGCGCGCTACCAACAGAGCCTGCGGCGCTACCATCAGCGCCACGTTCGGGCCTGATCACTCTGCGTCGACGACCTCGTCCTACGCCGCGTCCAAACGCGCGCTGGACTGAGTAAACTCTCACCAATGTGGGAGGGTCCGTATCGAGTGATCGGCGTCCCCCGGCCGGGCTTGGTTCGGTTGGCCACGGGCGACGGCACAGAGCTGCCTAACACGTGGAACATCGAACATCTTCATCGCTTCTACCCCTAATGGGGGTCGGGTGTCATGTCTCGGGCTCGGGCCAACCCCGCACCCCCCCCTCGGGCGTGCAGGGTTAGCCGGGGGCTACCACATGCATATACTTATCTTTTTTCTCTTCTGCATTTCAATAAAAGCACTTTCGATTTCCTGAGGACTGTGTCTGTGCTGTCGTTTCCTTTTGAAGAATCTTGGCTTGAATTAGTACGCTTGTGCTCGACCCTGCCCTCGGTGGCCCGGGCCGGCTAAAACCGCCAAATGGGGCCCAGAACCGAGCCGTGCCCCGGGGCGCGGTGAACTCCGGGGGGAATCGGCAAAGGCCCACAATCGGGTCCCCCTAACCCTCGGTCACCGCGCTCCCGGCCTGGCCAGTCTCGACACGCGGATCTCCCCAGGCACTAGCCCCGACCCGCGTCGTTTGAGGCTGGGATCTGGGCACGAGCCCTTGTTCAAGCCAAGACACAGAAGGACCGCGGCACAGACCATCCTCATCTCATACACACAACAAACATAACTGACATAGAAATTTCAACCTTGTTTGATTGTAGATTAAACCAGCCTATACAAGAAGGGGGCCCGAAGGCCTCAGAAGAAGAAGGAAAAAGTACTAAGATTGGCGGGGGCCTGGGGGCTCACTCCGACGCGCCCGGGTCGCCGGCCTCGCCGCTGCTGTCGCCCGCACCGTCATCGCCGTCCTCCTCCTCGTCGGAGTCGAGGGCAAACATGAGCCGAGGGGCCATCCCCTCGAAGCTGTGGACGATGTGGTCGGCGGCGTCCCGGACCTGTGCGCACGCGCCGTCCTCGGTTCCGGGAGGGAACTCTTCCAGCGCTGCCCACGAGGAGAAGCCGGGGTCCCTGGCCTGGTAGCTCGCCACTACGAGCTCCACCGCCCCCCGGGCGAGGTCCCTCGAGGATGACTTGATCGTCTCCTCGAGCTCCTCGGGGAGCCTTTCGAGGGCCCCAGCCATCTCCGAGAGGCGCTGGGCAAGGCCCCCCTAGTTGGCGGCATACTTCGCGTACCGCCCGCCCCAGAGGCCCGCCTGCCGCCCGGCGCGGTCTAGACGCGAGACGGCGTCCCGAAGCATGCCGGGCCCCACCTCGCACGCCAGGCGGAGGGCCTCGACCTCCCCGGCGGACGAGTCCAGCGCGCCCTGCAGCTCGGCGACGGTGTGTTCGGCGGCTGCGAGGCGGGCGGCTAGGTCGTCGTGGCCCGCGGCCGCCCCGCCGCTGTGCGCTCTCGCGTCCAGCTCCTTCGCCCGCGCCTCGAGCTCAGCGGCCCGCTGGTCCAGCGCGGCCCTCTCGGCGCGGGCGCCTTCCAGATTGCGGCGCGCCTGCTCCTCCCGCGCCGCCTCGCGGAGGAACAGGCTGTCCGCCAGCCGCTGCGCCGCGGCCTCGGCCTCCTCGAGAGCTCGCCCCCGCTCGGTGAGCGCGTCCTCGCGGAGGCGGAGTGCGGACTCCTCTTCGGCGGAGGCGGCCTCGTGCGCCGCCAGCGTTGCCTCCCGGGTGGCGACGGCGGCCTCGCGGTCCGCCAGGGCGCTCTCCTTCGCGTCCAGGGCGCGGGCGCGCTCCTCCAGCGCCGCGACGCGAGCCTCAAGGGCCTCTTCCCGCTGACGGGACGCCGCCTCGTTCTCCGCCGCCCGCCGCTCCCGGGCAGCGGCGGCGTCGAGGACTCCCCGGGCGGCGTCGAGCTTCTCCTCTAGCTCCGCCGCCCGGGTCCCGTATTGGAGGCGGAGGTCGTCCCGCGCCTCGTCGAGCACGGCGGTGGCGATGAGGGCGGTCTCCCGCTCCTCCTCCACCTCCCTGGCGATCTCCGCCAGGTTCCTGCGACGGGCCTCGAGCTGTGAGGCGTGCCGGCGGTGTGCCTTGCGGCCCGCCTCCACCATGGCCTCCACCGAGCGCCGCCCCTCCTCGACACGCGCCCACGCCGCGTCGAGTTCCGCCCGCTCCGCCTGCAGGGCCTCCATCTGGGCACTTAACCCGTCCAGCACCGTGCTGTTCGCGGCGGCCAGGGCCTGCAGGAGGGGTTCCGCGCTCAGCGGGGCAGCGGAAGGCAGAGGGGAGGGCCGCCTCGGTGTGGGTGCCGCGCGGCTCGGCCCGCCGATCGGCTTGCCGGACTCGGGAGCGACCCCCGAAGCCGGCTCGTTCCGAGCGTCGCTCGGGGCATCGGCCCCGAGGGGCGCACCTGCGGCCTCCTCGTGGGTGGCCTCGGAAGTCGTCGTCGCCTCGGGCGGAGTCGGGTCGGGGGCTTGGCAGGCTGCCTGGCGTGCGCGCGCCGCCTCTGCCTCCCGGGCGGTCTCCCCGGCCCGGCGGATTCTGGCCTCCTCCCGAGCGGCCTCCTCGGCCTGGCGAACCCGGGCGGCCTCCTGGGCAGCCTCCTCGGCTTCCCGAAGGCGGTCCGCGGCCTCCCGCCAGTCAGCCTCCCGCCTCCGGGCCTCCGCGGTCGCCGTCTCCTCGGCCTCGGACCGGCCGGACTTGGAATGGCGTGGGGGGCGCGACGGGATCTCGCTGAGGCAGAAGAAAAACCAGAGACAAAAAAGTGGGTGAGTGAAAACTCGCCTTGGGAGGCGGGAGTATGAATACGGCCGCAGTGGGTGCGGGGACGAACCTGCGGGGTGGTCGGCTGAACGACCACCTCGGGGGCGCGATGAGGCTCCCCCGGCACGGCTCGGTCTCCCCCATTTTGCGGAGCCATTTCTTCTTTCGCTCCCCCTCGGGCTGCGGTGCCGGCACGGCACCCTCCGGGCGCCTGCTGCTGGCACGCACCGCCCCGCCCCCTCGGGGAGGAGATGGAGGAGGAGTACCCTCCTGCTTCCTCTTCCCCATGGCGTCGGCAGGGCGGCTGCCCCCTGGGCCCCCGTCGCGGGACCCAGAAGCACGGCCCCCTCCCGGGATAGATTGTTCCTCCCTGTGGCTCCCGCCCACGCCATCGTGGCCTCGGGGGGGCCCGCTCCCCCGACGCCCCGACCACCTGCATGATGGCCAGGATGTTGGCGCGCTTTGGGTCGCAGCAGAGGGGGAGGACCCCTTGGGGGATGAGGGATGCCTCCACGGAGCTGAGATTCAGCACCCGTTGGACCACCATCCTGAAGTCCTCAGGGTCCCAGTCCCATTTGTGCCCCCGGTGGATCCTCAGGTGGTCCTCGGGCCCGGTGTACTCCCAGGCGCCCCGGGCACGCCGCTGGAGCGGCGCGATCCGGCGGCGGAGGTAGTCGCCGAACACCATGGCCCCCGTAAGCCCCTGGGATCGCAGACCCGCCAGGCGGTCAAGAACGGCGTCGTAGCCGTCCCCCAGATCTACCGCCGCCCGCCAGCTGGAGGCCTGCGCCAGGGGCTGGCTCGGATGTCGGAGGTGCGCTTCGCCGGCGAGGGGGGTGTAGAACCAATCGCTCTTCCAGTCGTCCCACTTCTTGCGGAGGACGCAGGGAATGTAGCGGTTCAGCACCTGCCCCCGCGGCTGGAAGTAGCAGCCACCGACTACCGTCGGCGGCGACACCGGCTGCACGGTGAAGAACCACCGAAACAGCCGGAGAGATGGGCACACCCCGATAAACATCTCGCACAGGTGCGCGAAGATGGCCAACGTCATTATCGCGTTGGGGGTGAGGTGCGCCATCTGGAGATCGTAGAACTCCAGAATATCCATGAAGAAAGTAGAGAATGGCGGGACCAGCCCCGCCATTGCGAAAGAAAGGAAGAAGATGGACCGCCCCGGGTAGTGTGGCGCCGGGCGTCCCTCGCCCAGCACGACCACCTCCCGGCCGGTGCCAGATTCCGGCATGAACCGGCGCGGCAGCCTGGCTTGCCTCTCGCTCGTGATGCGGGAAGGCGGCAGCACGCTACCGTCGAGTGGTGCGGAGCCCCGTGCCATGGCGCCGGTGGAGGGGGAGCTTGAGAGCGAGCGTGTGCGGCAAGGGTAGGGCACAAGAAACGAAGAGTTGGGGCACTAGTGGCGGAGGCAAAGGAAAGAGTTGCGAGAGGAAGGAAACGAATCCCTTCCTCGGCGTCTTTATACCCTTGCCAACGCTATGCCCGGCTCCTTGCTTCCCGCGCCCACTACCTTGCCCCCTCGTTTCTCGCGCCCACGCCTCCACTAACCCCACTCGCCCGTTTGCGGCGCACGCGGCAGACGTGCGGCCGTGGCGGTTGAGATGGGGCAGATCGTGCGCGCATTAATTACGCTCGCCAACCGCGAAAAGCGCCATCATCATATCCCTAGGCGAAATGAACCGACTCGTCCCGATTCGCGCGCCGCTCGAGTAATGTAGCGGTCACAAAGAGACCGCTCATTATTATCGGTCGGTTTTTCCCTTGCCGATGCGCGCGATTCGCGACCGTTGAGTTTCTGCCCGCCTGTAGGGACCGGTCCCACCTGTCACCAGGCCTAAGGAGTGGCGTCACGCCCGAGCGCTTCCCCCGAGGGGGGCGGTCGCCCTGGCGTAACGCCGGGGGCTACTGTCGGTGACATGGGACTGGGGGTATCATGACTAGAGGCTTGAGTGGCCGCCGTCACCCACGTGGCCCGACCCCCCCGGGGGGGTCGGGCCCGAGGGTGACGTGGCCACCCCTCCCTCTGTCTCCCCGAGGGGTCGGGCCGCTCCCGTTTCGGCCCCGAGGGCCGGGGCGCCCCGACCCCCTATGATTCTGGCGCCACGTGTGTGGGTTAGGTGAGCACAGCAACGCTCACCTAACCGCATTTATGGCGGATCAGACGAGCGCGCCACGCCGCAGTTAATGCGGCGCAGCGCACGCTTATCCGGTCCGTGACCGGTCGCGTCGAGTGGCCAGTCGCAGACCGGTCAGATCGCGGGTTAGGTGGCGACAGGCGGCCTGCGGCACGCCTCGCCCCGTCCCGTCAGAATGATGAGAGCCTCCTGGCTCTCGTCCCTAGCCGGAGCCAGCGTGCCAACTCCTGGAGTTGGTACGTCAGCCCCGGTCAGATCCATTCCAGACTTCAGCGCAAGCATGGCAAGGAAGTCGCTTGCCATTTAATGAAGATTGAAACGGGCGTCCACCGGGAGAGCTGGCTAGCTGGGCAAAAGGCGTGTACCGTGCCTGTCAGAGGTCACTTCCGGCAGTAGACTAGCCCTGATTGTAAAAAGAATGTTTTCTTTCTTAGGCAGCTTGTGGCCCATGTGGTAGCCCCTTACCGTACAAAAGGAGGCCCAGGCCTAGGAAAGAGGGGGATTTTGGAGGGAACTCCGGCCGATACGCTCTAGAGACCGGACTCTCTTTGTATTGTTGGAGACTCTCAGATCCACGAGAACACAGGAGTAGGGTGTTGCGCTTCTCAGCGGCCCGAACCTGTCTACGTCGCCCGTGTTTTGTGCGTTTCCTCTCTCGCTGACATTCCTCAGATCGAGGGCGAAGAACCTCACCTAGCGCCCCCGGCCGAACCGGCAAAGGGGGGCCCGCACGGTCTCCCGGTGAGGAGCTCCACGCTCCGTCAGTAACGTAAATCGTTTCTGTGATATTTTGTGTTATTCGTTGTGCATGAAATGAGGAATCCTAGATTAACGGATTAGGGTGTTTCATTTATTGTTGACTTGTAGTTATCGCCCGAAGACTGAAAATGCCTTCAACCCATTGCCTTTGCCTAACGGTGTTCCAGTGCCCATGTGCTGGTGCGGTGATCCTTGCAAGGTAGCCAAGTCCGATGAAGAGGAGACGTACATGCAGAGATACTGGATGTGTGCCAATTTTGAGTTTGAGCCAACACCTGAGATACGCCACATTAACTTAATGGTGAGGAACTGATGTTTTCTAATAATTATTTGGTGTATTAAGTAGTCTTGAACAACTTATTTGGTTAGTAAACATTACATTTGTTGTAGACCCCTCCACCGCTATGTGAATTTGAGCAGTGGATCGACACCGAGATCAAGCCACAAAACAAGGAGCGGTTGGAGTACATGCGACAATGGGATGCAGAGCGCAAGGAGAAGATAGAGCAGAGACGCAAGGAGGAGGCCGCAGAAAAAGAGCACAAGGCTGAGGCGGAAAGAAGGCGTGTTGCTGCGTACAGGGAGGAGCGGGAGCGGAAGCTTGAGCGTGCGCGGCGAGCGAAGGCAGCAATGGAGGAGAATCCCGATGCGCAGAGGAAGGGAAAGTGGCCTCGTTGCACTCAGTAGTATGCACGAGTTGGTAGTTGTATGATGTATCGATGAATAATGTTGCGTACATTACAACCTCACAACGTGTAGCGAACTAACGAACTTGAAATGTTATTTCGCGTGTCTTCCATTTTCCCTTCCCTTCTCGCCGTTGTACTCCGTTTGTGTTTCGCATTCACTTACTTTGATAGCGACCAATTGTAGCCCTCTGTTACGCGCCGAAAGTTTTTCATCGTTTCGTTGAGTAGATGTAGCGAATGACATGAAATATTTTCATGACATATGAGTGCGGCGATCGAATAGAGTTATATACAAAGAGGTAACACAAAGTTACTAACTGTAAATATTACAAACATGTAGCACTAGTAGCCTACTGGCGAGGCCTCTTACCCCTACCCCTCCTAATGTGCCCCTGAGAGTACGTCAGCCTCTCAGCGGGCACGGCACGACTAGCGCGGACATCTGGTGCGGGCGTGTGCTGCGGCTGCTCCTGGCTCTGTGGTGGTGGTGCTCCACCAAGCTGAGAGGCACCGAGAACGTCCTGCTCTGGGTCCTCCAGGTCGTCGAAGTCGTCGCCCTCACCAGACCCGCCCGCACCGGACCCGCCCGCCTACGACGAAGACTCGCCAGAACGGAAAATCCCCGCCGGGTAGTATCCTCCTGCAGATGTCAAAAGTTAAGCAACATTCCGCCCGAATAGTACGTTTGTAGCACTCATCGGAAGACGCTTGCTCACCTGGCAGCTGACTGAAGGGAGGAGGGACGGACGAACCGCTCGCTCGAACAAAGGCCGACGTGTTGGGTGGAGTCGCGAACGGCCGAGGGATCGACGATCCACTCGCTCCAGCAGAGTGTCCTGTCGGCAGCGTCGGACCTAGTTGACATTCAGTTTGTAATAACATGGCGAAGGTTTTGCATAGTGAGAAGGTACGGAACTAACATGTGGACGCACCAGCACCGTGCGATGTCGATCCTGGTGTCGGGCCACGTCGACGTGGAACAGCAGCTGCCGGTGGAGGTACCGCGTCCACGGCTGAACGACAAGAGAGGACGCGCAAGATCGAACGCATCTTCGTCTGCATCCGCTCGAACGTCAACCTCTGCTCAACGTCGTTCAGGTGCAGTCCAGCGTCCAACCTCAGCATCACCGCGTTGATGTCAGCGTTCATGGCGCGTGCAGCGTCGACCTGCGAGAATCATTATTAATTAGGTTTGTCAGTCTCATATGTACCAACCGCGTAGTACAAAAACAAGAAGTCCGACAAACATGGACGTACCCCCAGGAAGTACTCCTGGTCACGGTGCACGGGGTAGGTGTCCCTGACGCCTGCCTGTTGTAGCTGTGGAGCTGCCGCGGTGAAGGTGACGCGGGCACGTGTGCGCGGCAAGTACCACCGAAGGTAGGCAGTGTAGTTCTCCTCCGAGTGTGGGTGGACCTCGGCAATCACCTCCTCGGTGGCTACCAACCAGTCCTCGACGTACGGCAAGATCTGAGATGCCCACAGTGTCCCTGCGTGCTGTCCCCGTCGAGTCAACCTGCAAAGAACATAATGATCATCGAACGTTCCGCGCGTAGTCGACATAACAATAGTAAAGGTGAAAGAGAAATACTCACTGGTGGTCCTGGGGCGCGACGGGTATCGGTACGTTCACTGGAAAGTCCTGCCTCAGTCCGAACTGCCTCATAACAGGGTAAGGGCAGTGAGGCTCGACGAAGATGTCGAAAACCAACGGCACCACCGTCAACCAGTACGCCGCGTCACGCGTGCACAAGGCAGACAGACCTAGAGGTACTCTCTCCGCAACCACGTGGTGCGTGTAGGGCTCCCAGACGACGTCCGAAGGCTGCAGACGGTCGAACTCGAAGACAAACTCCGGGTAGCTCCGTCTGACCTGGACGTGGGCGTAACGGCGCTGCGACACAAGGAGAACCAACTCGTCAGAACATCAGTCGCACATAATCTGAAATTTGAAATGAAAACAATTTGTACTTACGTTGCGGCGGCACCAGTACGTGCCCATCGTCGGCCCATCGGCTGGGTGGTCGGCTGCCGGTCCTGAAGCGTATGCAGCGGTGTCGATGATCGGTTGGCCGATCGTGAACCGCTCAGCTGCCCAGAGCTGAATAAGCAGAGGGCAACCCGCGAAAATCGCTCCAGGATCCGTCTTGCAGCAGGCCTCGCACAACGCACGGTACGTGGCTGCGAGGACTGCCGACCCCAGCTCCACTGCGGCACAGCCCCTAGCTCCGTATCCGCGATCGCCCGGGCGTAGTGGATCAGGCCCCTGTCTACTGCGTGCCCGGTGGTGCTGGTGAACATCACCCAGCCGAACATCCACAGTAGGTACGCCTCTAAGGACCGTCTGAGCGAGTACTCGTCGGCGTCGGGGTGGAGCTGGTCGGTCTACAACAAAAAGCAAACGATGTTAAAACTCGTAAGATTTCTAGGAAAGTAACAAAGTGTAATTTTTAGCATTTTTAATTTTTATTTTTTAAAAGATCTACAACTTTATAGTTAACAACTTTTTCATTTAAGATCGTTTAGATATCCAAATATTCGTTACAAAATCTAAAACCTATTTAAAAGAATCTCAGATCTACATTTTAAACGATATCGGATGGAGATAAACTTTATATGAAAGTTATAGATCTCACGAAAATCTACAACTTTGTTATTAACAACTTTTTTATTTAACATCATTTAAAGTGTCGAATAAGCATTATTAGTTTTGCAAATTTTTGAAACCTAAAATTATTTTTGCAAATTTTTAAAAATTAAAAATTAAAAATGCTAAAAAGTGTAAAAGTTAACTTACTGTGAACTGCAGCAGCCAAGCCTTCGTAGGCCCGGCGGTGGTGTACATGTTCGGGGGAGCAACTCCAGGGAGCCCAGGTAGCCTCATCACGGGAGCAAATCGCTCCATGATATCCTCCCTCCAGCCACCAGCACCGTCCACTAGGCCAACAGCCTCCCCGGCCAGTGGAAGCCCAAGCAGGTACGCGACGTCCTGCAGCGTAGGTGCCATCTCCCCACAGGGGAGATGGAACGTGTGCGTCTCCGGCCGCCACCGATCTACCAAAGCAGCCAGCAGCGACCGGTCCGCATCCCAGCGCTTGGCCGGGTCGTTCTCGTCCGCCCGCGCCTCAACAAGCCTGCATATCGCTATCAGGCCTGCCTCACGCAACCTGCGTACCGTGGAGTTCAACATTAGTACCACATATTTCCAAATAGCCAAAAAATGCCATCAAGTAATTAAGCTCTATCATACCACGGAACGTGTCGCGGATCGGCCCGCAACAACTCACACGACGGGCGTGGACGAAAGGTGGTAAGCTGCGCACCCTGCACCACCGATAAGTACGAACGGTGGCTCCTGTCCAGTGCCCTACTGAGGAGAGCTGGTGTCTCGTCCGCCATACCTGCATACATAAGAGTGATTACAAATAAGCAATTGATAAAGAAAAAACATTACACAAATTGTTCATTACAATGGTAATTCATAACACTAAAGGTACACTACACAAATGATAGCAACATTACAATAGTTCATGTCTCAGAAGGATAAATATTACACACATGACAAATGACAACAGCATTACAATAGTTCATGTCTCACAAGGATA
Organism: Oryza officinalis; assembly: GCA_008326285.1. Classification (NCBI taxonomy): domain Eukaryota; kingdom Viridiplantae; phylum Streptophyta; class Magnoliopsida; order Poales; family Poaceae; genus Oryza; species Oryza officinalis. The sequence goes on along the minus strand of BDMV01000001.1, from coordinate 15,124,289 downwards.
AATATTACACACATGACAAATGACAACAACATTATAAATACTACATCAATTGGATCACCGCTAGACTAAAAGGCTGACAGGAATAATCAAGTCATTGCATCGCCAGCGGATGACGTAGTCGCCGCACGAGAACGCCTAGGACGTGGTCGCCTCATTGTTGTTCCTTCTCCCGATGGACGGCGGCCATCAGTTGCCTGTCTAGATAGATCAGAACCTGGGACGGTTGGAGATTACGAATTCTTCGGGCATTTCTTGTAAGTATGCCCACGCTCATCGCATTTGCTGCACCGTAGAGTCCTCTCCCTGCCTCCGACTCGTCCATGTCGTTTCTGATGCGTCTCGATTGACGCCGGCCCTTTTTCAGCCTTAACTTCGACGGATCTGGAATGTAGAACACCTGTGGCCTCAGAGTTGTATAAGATCCAGATATCCCGAACCCATATATCTCCTCCTTCCATGTATTAAATATTGCTTCTTTCCTGTAGTAGGGTGACACATAGATATCAGGAAGTATGCCACAATCCCCAGCTGCTGCAAGTACGTGTGAGCAAGGCAGATGTCTAAGCTTGGGCTTCATGCAGCTACAACTGCAACCGCCCTCCGCATGAAGCACACATTCCTGCACAGCTTGAACGCGGTTGATGCCGCGCCTTCGCCTGTCCACACACATTATCTCGTACCTATGAACTTGGGTACCTTGGGGAATAACTCTGTGCTTCATAGCCTTTGCTATTTTATCTTGCATATACTTTGTCACCACACTCCCAAATACAATGTTGTTATCTTGCATCGAAGGAGTAATTTTCTTGTATCTGTCCCTGAAGTATGCCTGAGTGCCATGAAGGATAAATTCCACAATACCGACCAGTGGGAGTCCTCGCACTCCTCGCATCACCCAGTTGTACACCTCAGCCAGGTTGGTTGTCATTATACCATACCGAGACCCGTCAGTGTCATACAACAGAGACCACTTTTCTTTCGGTTCATTCTCTATCCACTGCAAGAAATTATGTATTGATGATGCCGACCTTCTTCTCATTGTTGGCGGGTCATCATGTAGTGGACCAAGAGGTACTGGAGGATCGTCATCCTGTGGCCGACGAGATTGCTCGTCGGTTTGCTTTGTTGTCAGCTCATCCAACCTCCTCCACAACTCATTGAATTTTTTCTCCTAATTTTGACCACATAGCCTCTTAAATAGATCCATCAGGTGCTTGTTCTTGAATTATTTGTAGAAATTGGCTCCCATATGACGCATGCACCACCTACTCCGAACATCATGCCACCTAGCTGGAAGTCCCCTCTCCGGCCAACCATTCTACAGGTAGTCAATTGCCTTCAACATGCCCGCATGACGATCATGAATGAGGCAAACATTGGGCCTCATACGCACGACTTGGCAGCGAACTCTCTCCAAGAACCAATACCAGCTTTCGGTGTTCTCACTCTCGACAAATGCAAACGCCATAGGTAACACCTGGTTGTTCCCATCGGCTCCAATCGCCGTCAGTATCTGACCTCTGTATTTGCCTGTCAAGAAGGTTCCATCTATGCACAACACAGGGTGACAGTGCACAAATGCGTTGATGCAAGCACCCAGCGAGAAAAAGGCTCTTTGCAGCACGCTCTTGCTCGGGTCATTAGACAACGGAAAGGTCTGAATGCCATAATAGGTATTGGGGTTTCTCTGAGCAATGGTGCCTAACAGACGAGGCAAGTTATCATAGGATGCTTCAAATGTGCCATACCTCATCTCCAAAATCTTTTGTTTCACCCTCCAAGCCTTATAGTAGCTTATAGTATACTTGAATTTGTTTTCAATGTGCCTAATAATGGAACCCGGTTCAAAGTCCGTGTTACAAACCACATCGCTGTACATCTCACCGGCAACAAAAGCTGAGGTGATGTTGCGGTGATACTTATCAACCCCTGGCAACCAACATGTGTGCTCACCAACAATGCTCACTTTCCAATAGTCATTCCATTTTCCCTTATATGCATGAATGCGCTACGGACAATCATCCTTCGTGCACTTCACGTCATACACACAGTTGGTAGACTTCACCACCCTAAACTCTCTATGCAAGAAGACCGCCCAATGCTTCACCGCCTCTTTCATGTCTTCCTTATGCGCATACCTGGCACCTTGGATTACCTCGTTATCCTTGTATTCAAAGGGTGCTTGCTGCCCCTGTGAGATAACAAGTTGAGAGAAATCGGATTTTGTCCAATCAACGGGCAGTACATCTTCCTCCTCGTCCGATGATTCATCGCCCTCCGCCAGCTCATTTTCAGAACCTTCCCTCTCCATTTCCTCAACAATTGCTTCGATTCTCTCCCCCTCATCCGCCACGCCTATTGCCTCCTCCAACCTTGCTTCGTTACCCCCAGTTCTCATCGATGGTCCAACATTCTTCACAACATTGCTAGGACCTTCACCATCCTCTGTTTGCACTGTAACACTGCTATCGATTTCATGCAATGCCACAAAAATAACAAGGGGCCAGGACCTTTCAAATGTCATCTCTACATAACGTCTCCAGGACTCGGTGTTATCTACAGGCATTAATTCCCAATAATATCCTTCCGTTGCACGACTGACTACAACGGATAGAGACAATGTGTTCGCTCTTGTATCCACTTTAAATCCACGTAGTAACCAACTATAGACTGACTCAAATATTTTATCGGTTGGCCTATCGATGCCCTTTGATTTCATACTAAATTCTGACAGATCAACACCATCTCGACCATATCTAACATTGTCTTTACCGTGAACTATCTGAAATATGACCTTGTTTGCCATTGTGCCTGATAAACAGGTTCAAACTTAGGCTTTGTTCGTCAGTAGTACTTTGCAGCGCGTTTTTGGAGTTCGGAACTTCGGTACTGTTCGGCACTGTGTTGCACTGTTCGGGTACTGTAGCAGTGATTGCGCCGTTGGCTGTCCACGCGCGCGCCGCAACGTCGCCGTCCGTTAACTGATAACGCGCGGCTCTGCCGACAAAAACCGTCAACTTGAGTGCGGCGCGCACAGTAAACGCGAAAAAACGGAGTATTCCATTAGCGCGTGATTAATTAAGTCTTAGATAATTTTTTTTCAAAAATGGATTAAATTGATTTTTCCAAGCAACTTTTGTATAGAAATTTTTTGGAAAAAATTACACCGTGTAGTAGTTTGAAAAGCGTGCACGAGCGAAAAATAATGTTCGCGGCGGGAACTCCACAAAATATGTAATTTGCTATATGCACATGGCTGAAAAATGTCTATAACCGTAAAAATAATAATTAAATCCAACAAATGTTTGTATTACGTATTAATTGACGCGTATGTGTAATATTGCGTCCTGCATGAAAAAAATTACAACGTAGTTAGGAAAAATTGCAAATTTTAAAAAATCTCAACAACGACTTCGTTGCCGCAAAAATAATAATTAAATCAAAAAAATGTTTGAATTACGTAATGATTGACGCGTGTTTGTAATACTGCGTCCAGCATCACAAAATTAAAACGTAGTTACTCAAAACTTTCAATTTTAAAAAAATCTCCGCAATGACTTGAAAACTGCATAAATAATAATAAAATTTCAATACATACTCGAATTACGTAATAATTATAGCGTACTGCTAATACGGCGTGCAACATGAAAAAATTAAAACGTAATTAGCAAAAAAATCAAATTTTTACAAAATTGAGTCAACGACTTGGAATCTGCATAAATAGTAATTAATTCTAATACATATTGGAATTAATACATAACTGACGCATAATTGCAACATTGCGTCTAGCGTGAAAAAATTAAAACTTAATTAGGAAAAAGGTCGTAATTTGGAAAAATCATGCAACGACCTGCAATCCGCATAAATAAAAATTAGGTCAAGTACATAGTACAATTACATAAAAATCGACGCATATGTCGAATATTGCGTCACTATGAAAATGTTAGGAAGTAGTTAGGAAAAAAGTCCAATTTTTATAAATGCTCACCAGTAACTTGCAAACCGCATAAATCAACTAAAGTGAATGCAGTACATTATTTAGGTACATAACAAATAGATGGCTCAGAAGCATTTCGGATAACTATTATCGTGCTGAGGAACTACTGATAGCGATAGTACACCTCATCGGCAATCCAATCACGTAAGCTGCTCATAGCATGCTCACTATTTGTCGCGTAGTACAGCTGATCGAAAGATGCGTGTTGCGGGGGCACGGGACAGCCGTTGTAAAGAGCATTGTTCTGACGGTAGTACGGATCCCTACTATCCAACCTGAAATTGTGCAGAGCAAAAGCAGCATGTATAATCCGTGATGGAACACGTTCATCACGATAGTACGGTATTTCTTTAAGGATTTTCCACTGCTTTTTTACGATGCCGAATGTTCTTTCAACAATACCTCGCAATGAGGAATGTCGATAGTTGAATGTCTCTTCTCGTCCCTCCGGTGGTGGCGCTCCTTCTCTGCCAAGTTGATCCCTGTGGTAACGGACATGTGGGAACGGTGCAAGAAATCCCATCCTACTAGGAAAGCCAGAGTCGACAAGTAGGTACCTTCCTGCGTTAAAATTGCAAAATTATTAGTTTTGCATTACACGTCAAACTTGAAATGTACTAACATAAGCCTTTGAAAAAAAATTAGCGAACAGATTTTACTCACCAAATGGGACGCGTGGGAAATTGTCGGGGTAGTACTGCACTGCCTCGTTCAAAATCCTTTGGTCGTGAACCGATCCTGGCCATCCAGCATCACAGAAAATAATCCTCCCGTCGTGATCACAAATGACGAGAACATTTTTCGTCGTTACATGGTGCCTGTTACGGTGTTGAATAGAAGTAGCTGCAGAAGTCACTACGGACACATGCGTTCCGTCTACGGCACCCACTGACTGGTAAAAGGGTTTGAACCAATCTGAGCTTAGCAGCACTGGGTGAGGTTCGGTGAAGTTGGGATCCACAGGTTTTAAAATATTCGCAGCCAGGTCGTTCATAGCCGTCAAAACTTAGTGGAAGTAAATAGAAACTGTTGAGCTAGAGCGGACCCATCGATTGTTGGCGTCTCTATTGGAACGATTTCCACCCATAATGTACAAGAAAATCCCAAGTTTTTCCATGGAACATACCTCGGCTGTGCCATCGAGGCCGTATGAAGTGATCAAGAGGTCATGTAAGCTGTTTATTTGTTCTGCACTCAACCGGAACATTGCTCGACATTGGTTGCGATTTTGCAATGTTTCCATCATCCAACTCATGCCGGTTTGAACCGGTATTCTGTTGGGTTCTCTGTCATTTACGTCCTCATCAGCGGCTACTATATCGATGATGGCATCGTCCTCGTCACTGCTAGAGTGTCCTCTCCAGTTTGATCCAGAACCGCCAGTACTCATTTCCGTATTCCTTCATAATTTCACAACCCAATAAAACCATCATAAATCAGTTTGCAAATTGTAATTTACAAACTGTAAAGTACAAGTAACGGACATGTGTAATGAATGCATTTCACATATTATATAAGCCAAAGTAGCACTCGGTCGTTTTACGGTCAACATTTCAGTTAGCAAAAGCAGCAATAGGGTAAAATTTATATTATCACAAGCACCAGGGATCTGGGCAGCAACTTATTTCACAGTTCAACTTCACTGTCATAAATGTTCTGCACACATAGCAAATGTTATAATACTCCGCAAATATTTCATAATCTCAGCAAGAACATAACAAATGTAACCACGCGAAAAGTAATTAACATCAGGTTTATTGTTAAAACAACACACTAGATACTGCACGAATCAACATAGTTATGCAAAGATAATAATACAACTAATGATACTACTAGCAGCTAGTTGGTGGCACCAGAAGAGGAGTCGGCTCCTTTTCCACCTGTAGAGATGTATTCCAGCCGCATTGCTGCGTCTGGAAGCCGAACAAAGCAGAAGCAATGGTAGGGATCGTGAAATAGCCGACAAGCAGCATACCAAACCGGACCCCCAATAGGGTGGCCATCACTTTCCACTAGCTGCAAGCATGCCTCATGACCTGTAGCCTTAGCTGCAGCTGCCTCCCTTGCGCGGCTCTCCATCGACTCCATTCGGAGGGCTGCAAGCCGTTCTAGTGCCTGACCAGTGGAGGAGCTGCGGGACTTCTTGGCAGAACCCCCTGAGCTACTGCAATGTTCGGCCGGCCTTTTCCCCTTACCCCTGTCCTCAGCTAGTGGTGGCATTGCCGACGGAGCTGGAGGACTGTAATTCGAAGTGAGCTGCGACATGTCGATGGTCTGCCACTGTACTGCCCCTTGTGGTGCGCCTTGGGCAGCCCCCGCGACGTCGGAGTGGTTGCCGACAACCGTGCGGCCACCGAACACCGCGTGGTGAAGGTCGATGTGCTTCAGAGGGTCATTTCTGAAGACGATCACACCTTTTCTCAGCTGTCAAAATCATATTAAGCAGCAGTTAGATGATGTGCAATGAATTACTAAAAAAGATTGCAAGTTGACAGTAGAGTCAGCATACTGCAGTGTTCAAAAGCAGCAATGGTGGAAGAAAACTGAACAAAATGATGCATGCTGCAAATTGCATTGTATGTTTTTAATCCTACCATATCTGTCAAGGACATAGCAAATTCAGTTCATTTTCATATATGCAAAGTTTCAGAAAAGGACATTCAGACAAGTGCAGCCAAAAAATATTGTCATATTTGTACTTGGCATTCAGACAAGTGCAGCCAAAAAATAGAACATAAGAGTCTACATTTTCAGGCCTGTACCATCATGTAGTTTCAGAAAGTTGGTGACAAAGAACAGTTGTCTCATTTGTGAATTATAGAGATGTCAATGATCAGATTGTAAAGGAAATTCATCTAGTACAACAATTTTCAGGACCCATTTGGAGTTATCCCATAAACAGGTTTTGCACAATTGGAAAAAATCATATGCATTTCCTTCATACAGGAGACAAAACCATAGTGTAATACTGCCTCCATTGAAAATGGCTGATTGGATTAAATCATCTCATCTACAGCAATTTGTCAACTTATATGCATGTATAGGCAGTATATTACATTGAACCTTCACAAAAATTTCAGGGCACAATTCAGACTTTTAGAATTCAGATGACATAAAGATAGTGGTTCTATACGCCAGCACAAAATTCAGTTTACTATCACAAAATTCAGGACAGTACTTCACTTCAAAGTCATTATAGTACTTCCCTTCAAAAATTCAGTACTCTCAGATGTCAACTTATATGCATGTATAGGCAGTATATGGGACTCATGGCCAACAAAAATTATGCAAGACAAGATTCAGAATTCACATCCTTGTTGCAGTTAGGACCTACTGACCCACATCCATTTGTTCCTACAAATGAATGTATGCTACAACCATTTTCAGAGAATTCAAAACAAGTACTAGTATTCAGATTTAAGTGCTACAGCTAGTACACAGAATTTATACTGCAGCCATTGTTGTGGGAAATGTGAAAAATTGGAAACCAAATTTATATTATATCCATTTCACTGAAATCGATAACCCATCCATTTTCAGAACAATCTACAACAGTTTCTGAACTTATATGAATATATAGGCAGTATATTACATCATCTATTTCAGATTGCAGATTTCAGGCATTCAGATTTTGGAATTTGAGATTAGAAATTTCATATCACATCAAGAGATGACTGCACAAATTATCATACCTGAGAAACAAACAGTTTTGAACAACAACTACTAAAGTTTCATATTTAACATCTCAGACATATGAATGTAACTATAGTTTCAGAGGCTACTACCAGTGTAGGTCACAATTGTTTTGGTTTAAGTATAGCCAGAGGAAATATAGTCATTTCATTGACAGAAATTAGGCGTTAGAAAGTTACAAAGCAGAGAGGTGGAGGGCGAGTGAGAGAGAAAACAGAAGTAAGAACAAATTCAAAGGACTGATGAGGTAGAGCAGGAAGAAAGGTCAAAACATAAACTAAACAGGATTTTAGTTGATGCTTGCAGACCAAAAGCTGAATTTAAAATTGATTTCAGTACTAGACCTATGACTCCATAGCTCAAGTATGTCTGCAATACAAAGTTTTGCACAACACAGTCGTAAATTTGGAGTACCAAATTATTGGAACGCATACTGTCTCCTGCTATGTATGTCTGCATCTATCTATATATCTATGTATCTATATATCTGACAAAGGAGAAGCATGTGATAGGGCAATTGAATTTCAGACATTGCAGTCTCTATTTCTAAACCATGCAACAACACTAGTATAACAAGGTTATCAATTCATATATTGCATGGTAAATTCATAACCATATATAAATTGCAGCTCAGAACATTTGTGGCCAAATAAAAGAATTGCAAAATTAGATTGAGCCAGTGCTGCCATACCCCATTTTTGCTTCTCCACCACTCATCGTCGGCGACAATGGCTGAAGTAACCGGGTCACGACCAAGGCCAGTGGCCTGCGATTCCAGCCACACCCACAAGTGGAACCGTTTTTTACAATCGCGCCAGATGTACTGCAATTGCTGTCGATTGACCACCTTCCTGCATTTCTCAAACAATTTCTTCTCCAAGTTATCCCATGCCTTGGACTTGGGGGTGTTGGAGGTGATGTTGTAAGCAGCAATCTCCTCCAGGCAGCTCTCAAGAAAGACACGGACCTCCAGTTCGGTCCAGCGTTGGCGCCCTTCCGACATCTACTACGGCCAAGTCAAGCTAGAATGAATCTGAAAAATCGTGGGTGGGCATGGTGGTAATACCTTTGTTTCGTCGTGGTCGCGGACGACGTCCCAATTAATTGAACGGCCGACGGTGGCAGGGCTGACTCGGCGGACGAACTCGACGACGGCTTTCGGAGACTTGGCGCAGACCTTGCATAAGGCGTCGGCGATGTGCAGCACGTCGTCGGCTGCTACCTTGGCGTTGCCCGCGTCGGAGGTCACGGACTCGGAGGAACCCTCGCCGGACTCCAGATCTGCGGCGGGTACAGAGGTGGAGCACGCTGGAGGGGATTGGACAATGGCCCCCTCCAATGAAGGCCGCAAATGCTGCTGCTCCCTCTTCCGCTTCTTCCCCTTCGTGTCCATCGGAGGGAGGACGGGCTCGGCCTCAAATAGAGGTAGGGCACAAACTCCGCCAGCTTAGCCGCCTTCAAGCGCGTCAGGTCGCCAGCGCTGTGGCACCCGTGCTCTCGAAGCTGTTGGCGCACAGCAAAAGCTACCCGGCCGGACGGGCGCCGCTCACGACGCGCACAGCGAGCGCACTGGCCGGCTTTCACCGCCCTCGAGGGCGACGCCGACAGGTCGAGCGCACGCGCTGCCAACACCTTCCGCCACTGCTGCCGCAAGAGGACGCGCGGCCGGGAATCGATGGGGAAAAAAAGGAGATTCCTCTGGTCGCCGCACCTCGCTCTCCGCCCGACTTCGCGAGAGCTCGTGGAGGAAGAAAGGGGATCGATCTGCTCCATCGCATAGCCTCGGATGGAAAATTTGCAGCTCACCGTTCGGCAGCTGACGGACAACATGACGCCGTTAGGTACTAACTGATGGCTGGTGACGGACGTCGACGCTGCTACAGTACCACGACGCGCGGAATTAAGGCGCGCCAGGAGCTTCGCTGGTTCGGAACACCGCTGCGTTCCGAACCAGCACTAACGAACAAAGCCTTAATTTACTTCATACTACGAATATGTTGCCTAGATCAATCTGTGCCTAAGTTAAATTCTATATTAAACAAAATTCTACGCAAAGAAATGTATACATACATAAGGACATATCCTACATATGTTCATCTAAATCGGTTTGTCCTAGGTCAAATTGACTAAAATAAATCATGCCCTAATTTTTAAATCCATATTATAGTGCTACACAATTATTTAAATAACATAGACATAAATCAGAATGTATTCTACGTAGATTCATCTAAATCGGTTCGTCCTAGGTCAAACTCCTTAAATTAAATCATGCCCTAATTTATAAATCAATATCTTACTAAACAACTATTCAAATATTCAAAAAAAATTCTTTTCTTATATATTCTACACAAAATAAATAACACAAACATATAGCGGGATATTGTATTTACCTGCGATCGAGTGTGCACACCGACAGGGCTTCGCCGCTCTCCTTCTTCTTCCTCATCCCTCCCTCTATTATTTTCCTCGAGTCTCGACGGCTGCGAATGACGGCCGCGGAGTTGGAAATGGGGATTTTATAGGGGAGGGCAAAAAATCGTCCTCTGTAAGGGCGGCAAGGGGGCTGCGTGCAAAATTGCCAGGGCGACCGCCCTTTTGCAGGCGGCCCCCTGCGAAACAGTGAAAAAACGCCCTTGCCGAGGACGGCAAGGGACTTTTTTGCAAAATTGCAACGACGCGGCAGACGGCGCCCAACGGCCGTCTGCCACGTCGGAAAAATCGCCCTCTGGGAAGGCGATTTTTAGAACTCGCCCTCCCGAAGGACGAGAGGAGATTATTTCTGCAATATTTTGAAACGAAAAATTATTTTTGCAAATCTTTAAATAAATAAAATTAAAAATGCAAAAAATTCTCGCTTTTGCTGTCTTTTGGGCAGTTGGGGACTTGGTGTAAGGCTGTGTCAATTTCTTGTTAATGCACCAGCGACACGCAGAGAAACTTGACCGTGCATGGGCTGAAATTTTGGAGGATTATCCAAACAAGGCCTTACGGATGGGCCTAATATTGCACGTTCTCTGGAATCGCGTTCTGGGCGAAAACAATCACGGCCCTACACGCTTACGAGTATCAGGGACGGGTCCCGAGAGATCACGGCCTACCGGCCTAGCAGGTTAGCACGCTGAGTCCGGCCCACAGGAGACCTCACCGGCGGCTAGCGCTGAGAAACGGAGATGGACATCGTTTCGTTTTGTACGTATCTAAATAGTCATCAAAAAATTTAAAAAAATTAATAATATAGATTAATATGAAATATATCACTTTATAAATATACAAGGCCAAATTAAACTTCTATAAGTTACAACAAAAATAATAAATTAAACTGAAAATAGTTAACGTATATTCACAATATATTTGTTATTTTTGTTACAATATATAAAAGTTGAATTTGAACTTGTATGTTTATGAAGTGATATGTTTCATATTAATCTATCTCGTCAATTTTTTAAAAAATTTTATGACTATTTAGATAACATGCAAGAAACGAGAGAATATTCTCTCGAGGGATGAAAACACTCTTCCCGGAGAAACTGTGCAGCTAGTGATGCCGAGATGCATGCTTCTGAATCTGAGTCGTTCTTGTCGTAGAGAACTAATTAAATGTGTGCAGGTTGCAGACTAGCTTACAGTTCATGCAGTGAACGTACGTGCATGCGCTTGGAATCATCAATGGTAATTGATCTGTGTGATTCAGTTCTTCTCTTCCCTCGATCAATCCAGACGAAGTTTGAAGAAATTTAAAACAAAAAGAGTTGGGGAGAGAAAGCCCCTCCCCCAAACATGGCTGCCGCCGTAGTGCAAAGCACCGTCACAGTGCAAGAACACAGCCTCTCCTCTCGGCGCTCGCGCGCGCGCAACAAACCTACGCCCACGGGAAAACCCGGCCCTGAAATTCCCTCGATTATTCCCTATAAATTATCGGGCTCCGCCGGAGAGAGTTCCCTCTCCGGCCAATGCCATCATCGGGGGTGGCGCACACACGTGGCACCGGCAGCACACCGCGGGACGAACGAGAATGCAAGCCGCAGGGGTGCACGGGCATTGCCGGCGGCCAACCCACCCCGTTTTTCCCCGTCGCGCTTGGCTCGCGACCTGGCCGGGCCCAGTTGACACACGATAGAATTTGCCTGACCCAGACGGGCTCAAGCGCCGGCTCTCGATCGATCGGCCCCCGGATGGGAACCCAAGGAGGCGCCGCCGCCCAGTTGTCGCTGCTCCCCAACCCTACCCTCCGAAGCCGGAGTTACAGGGCTGCGCTACTAGGCCCGGCGATCGGAGATGCGAACGCGGCGCGCTTTATCGACCGCGGCTTCCGCGCGAAATGGCGAGGTGGGACAAAAGAATGCAGCGTGCTGCCATCGCTGGAGCCGATTGACCGTGCCACGTACCACTGCAAGTCTGCAATTTCCTGGCCGGGTTGCCTGCATGCATGTTCGACCCTACAAATCTGGATCATCCTTTCCAAGCTGAAGCTGATGAATTCAGAATGCGCTCTGGTTTAAGCAGCAGCGAGTTGCGTGTGGCCTATCTTCTTCAAAAAGCCGAAAGATAAGGATTTCTAAAAACTTTTGCGTGTTTCAGTTTTATGCGACGCCAAAGGCCGAACTAATGAACAATCTTGCCACACGTTTTGCTGGTGTAAATCTTTCATCTATCCATGTTTCAGTAGTCGAGTAAAAATGTTGCACGGATCGATCACTTGCAAGGTATGTGGCTAGCCATTAAAGCATATGAACTGAAATTTTGAAGACCGAGGAGATCAGTGCAACTAAGAGCATCTCCAACAGCTCCCCATTCTCCTCTCCCATCCTTTCTTTTTTGGCAAAATGAGAAAATTACTTCTCCAACAGCTCCCCATCCACCGTTCCCATCTTTGGCAAACTCAGAAAAAGCTGAGCCCAGCGCGCATATATGCGCGCGGTCCAGCGACGCGCATCACCGCTCCGATCCGTGCCGCGCCTCCTCGATTCCGTTGGCGAAAGAATTCCCGCGCGTGCGAACCCCTTGGAGAGAAGGAAATAAAAGCGCGCAAACGTCTCCTCGACACAGATCCATCGTCCCGCGTGCGAAGAGGTGTTCTTCATCGACGGCGACGGCTGCTAGGGTTTAGGTATGCACTCTTCCACTTTGTTTCCTCCGGTAGGATTTAGATACGTTGGCCGTCGTGGTTCTGTTTGCCCGCTTCCAAAGGTCGTTAGAAGCAACGGCTTCTAAAATGATAGTGGGCTTCTCCACATGTCCCTTGTACTGACCCTGTGATTCATATGGACAATTTTTCCACACCCAATACATACAGTCGATGGACCCCAATATTCCTGGAATACCTCTTTGCTCACCGAGTGCCAGTAAGCGTGCGGTGTCAGCCTCATTGGGATGTCTTAGGTACTCATCTTCAAATATTTCTACAACTGCAGCGACGAACCTACGTAGGCTCTCTAGTGCAATATTTTCGCCAATGCGAACATACTCATCTGTAGCATCAGTCGGAACCCCATATATGAGCATACGGAATGCAGCAGTAACTTTTTGGAAGCAACTTAATCCAAGTACATTGGCCGCATTTCTTTTTTGAACAAAGTACTCATCGTGTGATTCGACGGCATTCATTATGCGTACGAAAAGATCCCTACTCATCCTATACCTGAAGAAAACAAAAAAAAGTTCAACAAGTCATATAATACTTAGTTGCATACTACAGGTATAATCAAAGGTGAACAAACACTAACCTTCGACGGAATAAACGTGGTCCGTACGTCGGATTAGCCGCCAAATAATCTTGAAACATCCTTCGATGCCCGCCTTCTCTATCCCGATAAATAACAATATGCCCAGGAACAGAACCACCATGTTTTTGTTTTTTATTCGAAAACTCGTGCACAATTCGAGCAGCCGTAAAGATGAAATAATCATCATCGTTATCTGACGATGAATCATCATCCAATTGTCTTTGGAAAAGTGATTTCGAATCACTCATGGCGTCTAAACTGACTGCGAATAACATTGTGCAAGATCAATCAATAGTTCAAGATTTTATCTGCTAGAACTAGATCGATCTAGGAAACAAAAATTAGACCAAGAGATTGTATGTATATGGGCAACAATTGGTCGGCTAGCAGTTCAGTTCCTGTAGCTGGATTAGAAATGAAGAAAACTGTGGCGACAGGTGAGAAACTTGAAGGAGATTGGCGACCGGTGAGATATATACCTGGCTACGGACAACGCTTGGCTCCACGTACGGACGGGCGACGGCGACGTACGGACGGACGGGCGACGGCGACGCAATGGAAAGAAAACGCGCAAAGAATGCCAAGCGACGAGTCCACGACGCGGGAAGAAAGAAGTCACGAGGGAAAATCCAAGTGGATCCATAAATTGGTGTTTGGAAAGTAAGTTATGGGAAACTATTGGAGATGGCCTTTTTTTCCTTTTGTTATATTGGTTTGGGAGTTGCCAAATTTCAAGATTTGGGAAACAAAATATCCCAAACTGTTGGAGATGCTCTAAGTAAACTCTGAATTATAGGAAGTTGCGTTCAATCGTGAAGTTACATACTACATCCAGCATGTTTGGCAACTTTAGTTCACCTCTTTCCTTTAGGGAAAATTCAGTAGTAGCTAGTATACATACCAGTTACCACGTGCGAATGTGTGCAACAGGTTGCAGTTCATGCGATTAATATTAATTCTTCAGCAACCAATGGATGACCAATAAGATGACAACCGAGTGGCAGTTGAACGAGAGAGGATCCTAAACTGGAGTGGATATCCCATCGTCTCTGGCACATCATACAAATAGTTAAAAAAAATTGACAATATAACTTAATATATAATATGTCACTCCACAAACATGTATCAAATATAATTTTTAGAGGTTGTAAAAGAAAAGACAAATTAAATTTTCATTAGTATGCATATATTAACCGTCTTTGTTTTTTTCCGTTATGATGTGTAGGATTCGTATTTGAACTTGTATTTGTATTTTTTGAAGTGATATATCGTATATTAATCTATCTTACTAAATTTTTTTATAACTATTTAAATGACATGTAAGAGAAATGACTTTTCCTTGAAAGTTTAAAATACTTTCCACGGTTGAACCATGAATGATAATCGATCAGGCGACAGACACAGTGATTCTTCCCTCGATCAAGGCGGTAATTCAATGTTGTAGTGTGTGGATCGAATTGACACAAGTTATGCATTAAGCATTTAATATATCAAATTAAGATGTTGATCGAGCTAAAACACCGTACAGACAAACAACCGAAGTCTCTGGCGCTAGACGAGGCTAGGCCGCTAGCTACTGCGGCGGAAGGAATGACAACATTAAGAAATAGAGTAGTGAATGGAAGCTCGAGAGGGGGTAGAAAGCGCGCGAGAGAGCCCAGGGCTCCCGAACCCCGAACCCACAAGGGCTGGGAAATACGGGCTCGCCGGAGGCAGGAATCTCTCATGCATGTCCTCACACCGGTCACTTAATTACTCGATACATACAACAATGATTAGTTGCAGGCAAACTCTTATAATTATTTAGGTCGATATTTACTTATCTATTACATGTCAACTAAATGGCTATAAAATTTTTTTAAAAAAATTATAAAATAAATTAATATATAAATAGGCATGTTTAAATTTAATTCTACAAATTGTAATTAGAGTTTAATTTGTTAATTTTACGATAACTTGTGTAAGTTGAATTTGACTTACATGTTTATGAAGTGATATATTTTATATTAATCTATCCTATTATTTTTAAAAATATATATAATTATTTAGTTGACTTGCAATAGACGGGTAGTCGTTTTATGATGAGGAGAAAATCTTATGTGACCCACCTCTTCCTATACTCGTTAAATGAAACCAACCACAAATGGTTTGCATATCAGTGTCCCTCGCGTATTAACAAAATCAATTGAACATTTTGTATTTTAGATTATGTGACAAAAAAAACATGTCCTTAGAAACTCAGGCGGGCCCATTTGTCAGCCTCTTTTTTTTTTACCCATCCCCCTTCCCTCTTTCTCTCCGCAGTCTTTTCCTCGTCGAGTACACAAATCATGGCTCGAGAAGCTCTAACTCGAGCTTGCCATCATCGCATCCTCGTCGATGGCGAGCTTCACTGGACCACGCGGTGCCTAGCGGTGCAGCGAATCCTCCCTCTCTGCTATGGTTGCCACCAACGGGGAAGCTCGGCGGCGGCGCAGAGCGAGCGACAAAGATCTGCGGCGTTCATGGCGACGGGTCGGTGGTTCCCCTGCCATCTCTCCCCCTGAGGCTATCACGTCCTCTGCAGGGTACTCTAACACTTGCCCGTGCAAGACTTGACCCTCTTTCCTCGCCAACACTACCCTTCAAAGTTGGAGTGACAGGCCCGCACTCCTAGACCCGGCGACCGAGTCGGGGATTGGGCCAGATTTATCTCGCGTGCATTCCGCGCGAAATGACGAGGTAGGACTAAAGATTCGTCGTTTCGCTAGCTGAGGAAGAGAGAAACAAAGGACCCGGCCGTCGACCGAGCTGTGACCGCTGCGACGTTGCATGTGCGCATTGTGTGGCAGCCTCGCTCCCCCGGCCGACTGAGCCACCGGCGCCAGTGCATCGTGCACCGTGGAAGCGCCATCATTTCTGTTGCCCCGTCCATCGTTCTCGACTTGAGCTAAACTTGTTCTGTTCTTTCGGTCTTTGGGGGAAGTGAATTCTAAACTCTTGAGGGACATTCTCTCGTTGTTTGCATGTTATACAAATAGTTATGAAATTTTTTAAAAAAAAATCAATAAAATAGATTAATACGTGATAAATCACTTCACAAACATGCAAGTTAAAATCTAACATCTACAAATTGCATAAAAAATAAATTAAACTATGGCTAGTTAACATATATTCACAGTCAAATTTATTTTTTTCGTTGTAATTTGTAAAAGTTAAATTTGACCTTGTATGCTTTTGCAATGATTTATCACATATCAATCTATTGTTGAATTTTTTAAAAAAATTCATTAAATAACGGGAGGATATTTTCTCGAAAGTTTAGAATAGTTTTCAGCCTTGCGGTACTTGAGCTGAACAGCAGGATAAACGATCCGGTGTACGTATCCGATCTAGTAATACGTACTGGAGTAACAGAACGGTGTTTGTAGGCTGGAAATCCCGTTCCGGCCCAGCACATTGTGGGTTTAATATAACAAGGAAAAAGTCCACTTTAACCCCTCAAATATAAGTAGGATATGATTTGTATCTCTCCGTCACTGTAACTATTAAAATCGGTACAAAATAACACCCACTAAATTATTTTAAAAAGTAGAGCCCATATGTCATCTGTCGCGCGCGCGCGCTCTGTCCCCATGTCTCCTCCGCAGCAGGACAGGTCAGAAAATCAGAAGCGAAGCAGAAACAGAGCAACGGCGACGGCAAGGAGGCCGCCGTGGGAATCCCGAGCTCTCGGCCTGGCGCCACCGCGCTGCACCTGTGGGGGTATTGGTCGGCTCTCGGCTGACTCTGGCCTTGCCTTAGCTGTGGCCGCTGCCATGTCCAGTCCTCCTTCTCTGACGGTGACAGACCAAGCCGTCGCCGCGTGCATCGTCATCTGATCGCCCGGCCTCTGCAGCTGCAATTAACGATCAGTGATCGATGTTCCATGGAAGCATTTGCAAATCAATCAAACATTTAATACAGCACAAATCTCTTCTTGACGAACAGAAAAGTAAGCACATTAATTAGCGGTAATTTTAACACTGACCTTTGGCTTCTTTGCCATCGTCTAAAGCACGAGTTCCAACTTCCAAGTGACAGTTGAGTGATGGATCGATGTAATAATCAGCTAAAAGAAAGACAATATATAATTCTTCCCTCGATCAATCCTCCAGCTTAAAAATACTTTCCCTTATAAGCTATCAAAGATGTCGATTGAGCTAAAAAAATGAACAGACGAACACAGCTGAAGTCTGACGCAAGCTACTGCGGTCGACGGAAAGGGCGGAATTAACTAATCTCCGTCGATGGACCCGCTCCGCCACTGAGTAGTTCCGCCGGCGGCGATGGTGACTTTGACCGGAGTAAGCCTAAGGTTTGGACGTACGGTTCAAGCTCAAAACTGCTCTGCTCTGTGTAAATCATTTGAAAAATTATTGTCTGTGAATGAATTTCACCTGGGTGCTAATGTCGCACGATTCCAGCTCCCAAGCTCTATTTGCGAGAGCATGTGCTCTAGGGTGTTGCATAATATTGTTATCTTGTGAGTAAGTTTGAACGATTTCAGCTGAGTTTGACTGTATTTCAAGTTTAATTTGCAAGAGAATGTTGCACACACCACGTGTATACGTTTCACCTATCAATTTCACTTCGACTTCACTGTCTGGAAAGTTGCACCTGGTCTCCTAAAAAAGATTAAGTGAACCAACGCATTATGAGCTTTAAAACGATTTTTCTGCTGACAGCGATCGCTTGTTTCCTTCAGAATTCAATTGTTCGTCCGTCAGTTCAGAGTTGAGGTTCATGATGCTTAATTACTGACTTCTACATTCATGCCTTGTAAGTTTACCAGTTTACCTGAATGTCATCACGCATGGCAGGACCGGTTACATACGTACGTTCAAATCCGGATGTATGCTAAAATGTGTGAAATCTAATATGGCTCTAAGATAAATGTAGCAGAGAGTAGAGACGTAAAGAACTGAAGAACTTCAAATTCAGTCTTGCTCTACCAGTCTACCTGAATATCACGCATGACAAGGGCCAATTACAATCGAATTCAGATGTGTATTCCAGAATGTGAATCCAAGAAGACTCTAAGTTCTAAGATGAACTTATCAATCTGCTCATCGACTTGTCACGCATTATTATACAATACTCCCACATGTAAAAGAAAAGAATAGCGGAAAAAAAAGAGTTGGCGAGAGCGATTGTGATTGAAAGCGCGAGAGAGAGAGCCCAGGGGCTCCCCCAAACCCCGAGCCCGCTAGGGTTGGGGAAATCCCCGGCGTGTTAGCGTATTTAGGGGTTAGTGGGGCTCGCCGGCGGCAGGACTCTCTCACACAGATGTCCTCACACCGGTCACTGGACTCGATTACAGCGGTTTAGTCGCCGGGGCCAGAAGATGCAGGCGTACCAACACAGGCCGGCTGGCAGGGTTCTGACCCTGGGGCTCTCAAAGCGTGCGCCAAACAACAAACCCGAGCTCGACTCCGCCACCGAAATGGCGTCCCGCGCGAGCCGAGCCTTACCCTCGCCAACTCTACCCTCCAAAGCTGGAGTGACAGCCCCACGCTACCAGGCCCGGCGATCGAGTCGGGGATGGGGCCGGATTTATCGCACGCGCATTCCGCGCGAAATGCCGAGGTGGGACTAAAGCGTTGATCCGCTAGCTTAGCTGATCAGGAAGAAACACAGTTACACAGTGTCTTCGTCGTCGGTGTCGATCGGGACCGCTGGTCGGCGAGTGGCCTGTCCTCCGTCGACGGAGTCGCCGGCTACGCTGTGACCGCGCGCTGCGCCGCCCGCGCGACGAGCTCAGCTAGCCGCCGGTGGACGGACGGCGATCGAAACACCGACCGCTGCTTCTGTTGCCAGGTCCGCCGTTCAACCTCGAGCTAAACTTGCTCTGCTCTTGGGCCTTTGGGCTACACGTGGGGATGGAGATACGATCGTGCCGCTCTCGTCGTAAACGGGCCGGGCCGTCCGGCCGTGTACGTTTCGGAAGCAGTAATATACGTATATGGTATATCCTAGTAGGACGACGTTTGCCAAGCCATATTGTCTTGTTCCAAACTCATGCGTTATGGTGTTTTAACTTTACTACCACTTGTGTATAACGAGGGATGTTATCTCGCGCGTACGCGTCAGCAATGGAGTTGGCGCCCCCCCTTCCCCAGAGTGTGTGTTTTCCTTTTCTTTTTATCACGATTTTTTTTTCGATTTTGACGTATCTAAATTGAAAGTTTTAAATTTTGAGTTAAAAGTTTTAACTTAAATGTTCAAATTTTGAGTTAAAAGTTTTCAAATATGAATAAAATGTTTCAAATTTGAGATGAAAAGTTGAAAGTTTTCACTTAAAAGTTCAAATTATGTTTGAAAGTTTTCAAAATTTTGACTTAAAAGTTTAAATCTTGAGTTAACAGTTTTCAAATTTTGACTTGAAAGTTCAAATTTCGAGTTAAAAATTTTAAAAATTAAGTTTAGAGTTTTAAATATTGACTTAAAAGGTTTTAAAATTTGGGTATGGATTTTAACTTTTGAATAGAAAATTTTAAATTTTATTTGAAAGTTTCAATTTCATACATAGATTTTTTTTAAAAAAAACAACCTTCCAGAAAAAAAGGAAAAGCTTACTCATTATCCAAAACTAACTCTGTTAGTTAAGCTAGACGTGCGCGTGCCTCCTGGCCTTCCCGACAGTGAAGCTACGGAAAGAAAAAGAGTTGTATCGCACATGGGCTGTAAACCACGTGCGCGCGACTTCGTTTGTCGGCGCGTACACGCGAAACAGGAAACTCGGTGTATAACGGCGTTACTGCTAAATTCTAATGCAATTAATTATCCCACGTAATACAGCCAAACAACCATGGGTCAATACTATTTAAGTACACAAAAAAACCTGGTTTAAGCTAGTCGGGTGAGTTGTGTTCGCTGTTCATGACTTCAGGGTTCCTTTTTTTTTTTGAAGAAAAAAGAAATCGGGGAACACCGATAGACCTGGAATATCAGATATTTCGAAAAATCTCAGACAAAAGAAAAGTTGAAAATGAAACATACTTTGGTTAAATTTGAATATTTGCTAAATCCGAAAAAAAAAAGAATTTTCGGGCAGAAAAGTATCCTATTTCGATAATATGAAACAAGCAAAATTAAAATTTAAACAAATCTGACCGACATTTAATAAGTTTTGACCAGATTAAAAAAAAGAAGAAGAAGAAGAAATTTTCCGGTGAAATAGTTTCGTGCCGGCGGGTTCAAAATTTCGGAAAGTTGAAAGAAATTTCAGGTTTGTGTCTAGCTCGCAACATGTGAAGTCAGTCGGCAACTTTGAACTTTCCTGAGGCACTGAGCAGCAGGAAACTTGGCGCCAACGAAAACAGGTCCTACCCGAACTTGGAGAAAACGTAACCGATTCCAACCCCACAACACCTAGTTGGAGAAAACGTGGCTGGGCCGGGGTATAAGACGAGCGGTGCACCGTCATCATCCAAAGTCATCCTCCATCGCCGCCAGATCCCCGAGTCTTCCCCGCTCTCGGCCGCCGCGTCGCTCCGCCAAGCAGTTCTTGGTTGGTTGACTGCGAGAGGTAGCGAATCCGGCAATCATGGCGTCCCGTAAGTCTCTCTCGATCTCCCGGTGATTTTGTAACTATCCTGCTTTTCTTTTCTTTTCTTTTTTGGGGGGGGGGGGGGGGTTCTTTTCTTGCCTATTCGAATTAATCGATCGGTGTGTGATTTTTTGTTGTTAATTTGGTTGTGCATTGCAGGCGTCAGGTTCGAGAATTCCAGCGAGATCGGAGTCTTCGCGAGGCTCACCAACGCCTACTGCGTGCTCCCCGACGGCGGAGCAGAGAACTTCTTCAGGTTTGTCAGACTGAACAGCTTTGCATCGAGCTGCATTGCATTGGCGCCGTGTGAATCTTGGATTTTAGCCTTGGTTTGAATCCGATTTTGTGGTGTAGTGTGTTTGAATCCGAACTCGCCGACATCGTGCCGGTGGTCAGGACGTCCATCGGCGGCACGAGGATCATCGGGAGGATGTGCGTTGGCAACAAGAACGGCCTCCTCCTGCCGCATACCACCACAGACCAAGGTGGCATATGAATACTCTGCTTGTCCTGGAATACTTTTCTTGGTGGCATATGATCTTTGCTGTGATAAGAAATTGTTCTGACATGGCTACCTGTGCTTCTCTCTTGTTGATTTTTCTAGAGCTCCAGCATCTGAAGAACAGCCTGCCTGATCAGGTGGTCGTCCAGCGCGTCGAGGAGCGCCTCTCCGCCCTGGGAAATTGCATTGCCTGCAACGACCATGTCGCCCTCACACACCCAGACCTGGACAAGGCAAGTCTCTTGGAAATCGAAATTTCTCACCAGATATGACAGAAAGAGATGCTTCATGCATCTGGCAACCATGCATCTATAATCTATTGCACATCACAGAGTTGAGCATAGGAGTACTTAATTAGCAAACAATGCCAGCATCAGTCCACCTGACAAACTATTGCCTGTAACAGGGAACCGAAGATATCATCTCAGATGTTCTTGGTGTGGAGGTGTTCCGGCAAACGATTGCAGGCAACATCCTGGTGGGGAGTTTCTGCGCCTTCTCCAACAAAGGAGGCCTTGTAAGTTCTCTCGCAATTAACTAATTAGCGTCACTAATCAGTAACCACTAGTACTAATTAGGCCATGGCACTGGAGCTTTGCTTGCAGTTTTCTGAAACCTGTGTGGCTTTGTGAATGATATGATGATGCAGGTTCACCCGCAGACGTCGGTGGAGGACCAGGCGGAGCTGTCGACGCTGCTGGAGGTGCCCCTGGCCGCCGGGTCCATCAACCGGGGCAGCGAGGTGGTGGCCGCCGGCATGGCGGTCAACGACTGGACGGCCTTCTGCGGCGCCGACACGACGGCGACGGAGCTGTCGGTGGTGGAGAGCGTGTTCCGGCTGAGGGACGGACGGCCGGGAGCGCTCGGCGCCGACATGAGCAGGTCGCTCGTCGTCAGCAGCTTCCTGTAGAGAGGCCCCGGTTTTTGCTTGGGGGATTTGTGTCGGATTCAGAATGCTTAAGCCAAGACACACAGCCAAATCTCCCTTGCTGTATCTTGAGTAGTGACAGTATAAATGTTCGCATGGATCGATGCTGTTTTGATCCTGTCAAGATGGATTTTGTATCTTGCAAATCTGGAACAGTGGAAATTCTTTTTTTCGCAGTCAAAATAGAATTTCGTATTATGCTCAGCTCATGAAAGAATGCTGTCTTAAACCACACTCCCTCCCTTTTATATTAAGTTGCATTGACTTTTTTATATACTCAAACTTTGTTAAGTTTGATCAAGTCTATAAAAAAATATAGCATCATTTTCAACACAAAACAAACATATTATCAATGTTAGATTTGATAAAACTAATTTGATATTTTAGATGTAATAAGTTTGATGACTAAGAAAAAAAATCAAAACGACATGTAATATGAAAAAATATAAAAAAAAGGAAAAAAATGAAGAGTATTAAACAAACTGAATATAGCCAACATATGTCAGATCATACTGCAGCAAGTGTATTTTGTCTCTATCAATAAAGACATGTTGGTAGAGTATAACACAGTGCAACGCAAACAAACATAAGTTCATAGGGCAAAATCGTTAAGAATGTCTAAAAGACCTTTAAAATATCATTAGCTGAAGGAGTAGCCAGCACTGGCAAAACTAACATTTGTTTGCTAACAAGTCAAGAGACAGTGACACGCATAAAATGTGACCAAAGAGTAACTCTTGACTAGTAGCACGTCAATGAAGCAGACAAAATAAAACTATGATTAACCTACATAAGATTCCCATCCCTACTCGCTTGCTCGGTAAGGAAATAGCCGCAAAAGGCATCCAAGTGCAAGCAAACACTACTAGTTCATTACATCGCTAAGGCATTATTATCTCATCGTCATATATATTTTGGCAGAAGGACAGAAGCAGCGCATGTATTTGGCCACAAAATGAACCTAACAGAAGAACCTAATCGAGCAATTCAGACATTGCGTTCTTCCTGTTGAATGGATCGGTAGCAGCAAGCAAAGACGCCACAGCCCTATTGGGGAAAATGTCATCAGCCTTCATCCTCTCCTTGAATCCATAAGGTGGGGTCTTTGCATTCAGATATGCCTCAAGAAGCAGCTGATACTGTCTAATCCTCCCAGTATAACCCATCTGCCGCACCTTGCCGAACAATTTCTCTGCATTATGGATGTCTCCTTTCTTGGAATAACTATCAAGCAGCATCAAGTATGTGGTGTACAGAGGCTTAATCTTGTTCTTATGGGATAGCTTATGCAATATGGAATCAGCTTTCTCCACCTCTCCTGCATCCAAATAGAGCTTCACAAGTGAATCCAATGTTGAGGGCCCTAGTCTGCAACCATCATCACCCATCCGCTTTGCTAGCTCCTTCCCCTTGTCAAAAAGCTTTTTGTTGGCATACACCTTCAGCATAGCATTGTAGTATTTGGACGAGAGTGTCTTCCATGTCTTGAACATATTCTCAAATATCTTTTCGGCCTTTTCAACATCTCCAAGCTTACCAAAAGCCTCTATAGCAGACATGCACTCATGTAGATGAGCATTGGCCTCACAAACCTTCCAGATCCTTTCCACATCAGCATTTTTGCCAAGAAAAGCATACAGGGGTAAAACAAATTTGCAAGCAGAACGGTTTTCATTGATATCATCCCCCTCCATTTGCCCCAAAATTGCCTCGGCTTTCTCACGATAACCACCAAATATGTAGTGCCTTGCAATTGTGGCTTGAAACAGAAGATCTGGTTCAATTCCATCTGCTTGCATTGTCTGAATGACCTTTTCCATATCTTCAATATCTCTAGCAGCACCCTTGGTGTCTACAAGGAGCTTATAAGTGAAGAGGGAAGGCTTCACATTCTCCTTTTCCATCATTGTGAGAACATCACCAAGCTTCTTCTTGTCCACTCTCTTGTAGAGTAGCAGAAGCTGATCGCAAGAAAATACGCTAATTGGAAATCCAAGGTCCTTCATCTTATTGAAGACTTGTTCTGCTTTTTTCACATTGACTATAGCCACACAGTTAGCCAAAAGAGTCCTGTATACAATCTCACCCCTATGAGATGCAGGAACATTCTCAATATACTTTTCAGCTTTGTAAATACCATGGACTTTAGCTACCAAATCCACGCGTGAAGCATAATCACGTTCTCCAAGATCAAATAGTTTGGATTCTTCAACATAATCCAGAAGCTGCAGAAAATGAAGTAAATATCTTCTGAGTAAGAAAACACAAAGACCGAGGTAAATAATTACAGTGAAAGGCACCGTTCGGTCTCAGGCTAACCTAGACTACAAAGCTTAAGTGTTTAGATATGAGGTTGTTCACATGAAAAAAGTTTATGTAACAAGTTCCATCAAAGTAAACACCATGTACAGCTACAAATAACCAAAGAATAGTGAGATTTTGAAAATTGGTAACATGCAGCGGTACAAATGCATTTTGAAGCAAGGTGGCTTTGTTATTATCTAAGACAGCTATAGCTGCAAGACTAAGATCTATTAGATAGCTGCATTGGTCCACTAAGTTACCAACAAGAAACTTGTTTTGTACATAAGAATATAGACAATTGAACACAATTTAGCTAGTAATTTACAAAGGTAGCATTCATTTCATCATGTCACAAATTAGAATGCATATAAAAAGAAACCAGTATGCCTACTCTATTTCAAACATCATATATAACCAAACATGAATATTACAACGGAAGATTTAAAAGCACAGATGGCACAATATGTATGTTAGGGGGTAAACATGCTTGGAATGCATAACAGTAAAATAAAATGGTGGTCAATAAAAGCTGCAGCATAAAGAAGAGAGAATCAAAGAAATGGAGTAATACTCAAAACATGCATGGCACGAACAGAAAAAGACAACACCCTTTAACAAACAAAACCAACACACGCACTCTAATAAATTTCAGAGTCTGATACTATAGAAAAGATGATGCAGTTTGCACACCATTCACATGATGTACAAAGTCGCAATAACATTCTCATACTAATTTAAGTATAGGATGTAACATAGAAGTACAGGTGGTGAACTGGTGATATTTAGCTCAATAACATTGTATGTTTCAATAGTCAAGGAAAATATGTGTGCTTCTTATCTTCATCCTCTAGCTGTCTAGCATCATTCCCATAGTAAGAGACTAAGAGTACTTCATCACTTCTTTTTTTCTTAATACTATAGGACTTCAAGAAGAAGCATAGACATATCATTCTAAAGTGCCCCTACCTCATCAAGTGCATGCTACATTTTACAAGACTATGGCTCTTCATTTATGGGCATAGCAAGAGACATGTCAAGAAGGGCCATGAGGTCATCTTGTTCTTTTCCTTAGAAAGTGTGCAAAACCAAAAGCTCATTCACCATTGTCATTGCAAATATGTTTCAGAAAGTAACATTCTTAACACATGCCAAGCTAACGAGCATAACAGTCGCTACATGTATTATCGATAATTATAAATGTACAAAAGACATAAGATTTGCTATCATGGAAAAAATTAAAACATGTAAAGGCCAAGTTAAACACCTGCAAGGCTTTGATGTAGAGCATCCGCTTCCGAAGGCTAAGAAGGACATAAAAGAGCTCACTTCTATCCAATGTATTGCCATCATTAAGCCATTTTTTCACTGCTCCAGCGACATCAACCCTTGGAGATTCCAGCAAAGCCTTAAGAAGAGTTGATTGTGACTTCTTTATTGGCTCCTCAGGTTTTGCATCAGCCTCCACTTCAGACAAGCCAATCGCCTCAATGGTGTCCTCGTCAGAACTCTCATCAGATGTCAAATCTAAATCCTTTTTATCAGCTTCTGGTGGAACCTCCAGATCAGAAAACCCTTCCTCCAACTCATCCTGCTTATCACCAGAACTTGCACCGGCCTGAGAAGAGAAACCCCTACTCCACATGAATCGGCCTGATGAGAATGATGATTGGCAGACCAATGGCTTTGGTTGATGACAGCAATCCAATTTCTGACAGTCCCCCTCATGATGCTCTTCTACATTCTTTGCGTCTGCATTTAGAATTACTTCAAGGTTTGCACAACCACGGGCACTCAAAGCTTGGTGGGCACGGACCCTAAAACAACAGCAAACAGTTAGCCAAGCCAAATATCAGTATTAGTAATGCATGAAACATGGGACGGTAGGTACAAATTATGATCCTGAACATGGATTCACATGCAAACGAAATACAAAATATCTGCTTCATTTCAGAATAGCATGAACAGATTATTGAACGTGAAAGCGAGAGAAACAAGCAGAAGTGTTGTTCCATCTTCCAACACATCTAATATCGTCCCGTACATAATACTACGCAAAGTGATATGGCAATCATGTCTACATAGACAAACATCTGAGATCAGTTACCTCTTCAAGCACATCTACACAGTAGACACACAATCATGTCTCACACATATATCCGACGGATATTTTTCAGTAAAACACAAGATGATAAGACTGCAATTTGCATAGAAATTCAAGAGATTACAACAAAACAGAGTCCCAGCATCAGGTGATAATACAAACAATTCCTACTGCCCACCTGAAAAAAAATCACTGGCAATGATCAACTCAACCAAGACCCAAACTTTCTCCCCAAGCAACGCTATGGCCATTAATTACAAGAAACTGGCCTGTTAACGGGGACACCACACATTTTGGCACCGGAAATCATACAAATAAACCCGAAGAACTAACAAGTCATGGATCTACTTGTCACCCACCACGTAACAGGACAGAAAAATATGACCAAAACTCAGAAGAGTGGGGGCACGGATGACGAACAAGATACCACACCGATTCATCTATCAATCATCCGTAACGAATCACACATGAACAGCGGCAGGGGAGANGGGGGGGGGTACCTGAGGGGGTTGCCCGCGCGGCGGAGCGCCCACATGGCGGCGGTGCGGCGCGTGGGTCTCTGGTCCTCGGCGGCGGCGGCGGCGGAGGAGGAGGAGGAGGAGACGACGGGGGCGATGGAGAGGGGAGGCGGCTAAAACCCTAGCGGGAGAGAGGAGGCGGCGGCTTAAGGCTTAGGGCCTTCAGTCCTTCACAGTGCCAGCCCAAGCGTCACACGTCGGCTAAGAAGGGGAAATCCACGCCACATTTGCGTCCGGGCCCACCAAAAAGTTCTCGCGTCCAAAGAAAGCCGGTGCCTTCCGCACCAAATTGAGTCAAGCTTCTCTAAAAGTCTTATGAAAAATTCTTTAATCGACTTCAATAATCCCTGGAACGTCAGATAGCTCAATTGTGAATCGGTCAAATTCAGATGGTAGCTTATGCTCCTTATATCTTTAAACCTCTTAATAAAATCTGAAACCGATTCACCATATCTTTGGATGTCAAATCTGATAGCTTCATCTTTTGAACTCCAGCAAAGAAATATTTATGAAATTGTTTCTCCAAATCAGCCTATCCTCTAACAGAGTTGGGTGGTAAAAAAGAAAATCATGTAAATGTCGATCAAGATAATGATAATGGAAAAAATCTAACCCTCGAAGCCTCTTCAACCGATGCTTCTTCACATTATGCTAAAAATCGGCTAATATATTCAAGTGTAGAAATGTTGTCTTGTCCAAAGAACTTTGAGAAATCTGGGATCCTGTATCGGTTAGGCAATGGTACTCTATCAAAATGTTCTGGATATGGATGTCGATACATAATCCCATTGTCCTTAGGCTTAAGACCAAATTGCTCACTCAGGACTTCGGCAATCATATCAACCCATTCTTGATTCATGTTGTTTCCAAACTGTTGTGGTGGAGGCGATTGAACAAACTGATTCATCTAGAGCTGATATTGATTAGCCTCCCCATGCCAATTTTGACGAGGCGAGGGTGGCTGTTGTTGTGGAGGATTGAAATATTGATGCACATATTGCTGATGCAGACTTTGCTGAGGTTGATAATTTTGGAGAACTTCATGCATATATTGTTGTCCGATTTGTTGCCTCCCAATCGGTTGCTGAGCTTGCCCCCCAACCGATGTCTGAAGTGGTTGTCCCCCATAATATGCGGTCCGATGCTGATCTTGACTGTGGTTATTGACAACCATTGCTGAACTAGGGCATGTTGCATGCTTTTATTCTGGATCTTCAGTCTTAATCATCCGGTATGTTGGAAATTTATGATTTGGAAAATAAATTGGTCCCTTAGCTTGTTCCTCAGCTATAGTCCATCTATCACCTTTTTATCATAGATGTTAATGTGTTAACCAACACTCCATATTGATTTATCAAAACATGATGTACTGCAGCATCAATCCTTTCTTACAAAGTCATAAGATGAGGTTCTTCTTTAGTTTATGGTTTAGTAGTATCTTCTATCTTCATGCTTTCTTCATCTTCAAGCTTCGGTATGATGATCTTGGATTTCTGAATTAATGTTTCTTGCCGAGTAACACTGAAGGATTCCAAATGCATCTTTTGAAACTCTTGAGTCAATTGTTCTATCTGTGCTTATTGTTCATCAGACAACCTGTCGACGGTGATTGGAATGATGTTTTCTTCTTTGATCTCTGACATGGTGAAAATCTTGATCCCACCGGACGTGCCAAAAGCATGTTGATGCAAATCACGACGCCCTGGAAGATTTGTTTAACTTTAGTGCAGGTTCAAAAGCTTCGGGTTCAAGGCGTGTCGGTTGGTTTGATCGCGCAACCAACAAGATAAACAATGATAAATGTTAAAAAATGATAGTCGATTGATTGATGGGTTGATGTCGTATCGTATCAGCCGATGCACGAATGAATCGGCTATAGTTTAGAAAGATGTTGTTTATAGACTAGATTTAAATTGAATATAATTGTAAACCATTTTTTCTTAATAAAACCAATCCCATAGTTCGAACCTAATCGATGCAGCATAAGATTGATAAAATTAAAGTCAATCATTATTCAATTATATAAATCTAAATAACTAACCGATGCACAGAAATTTATAGATTAAACCCAAGTTAATTGTGATCGATTGTAGAGATAAATAACATGTAATTACTAACTTAATTTTTCTCTTAAATACAAGCAATTACGATAGATCGGACCTAACCGAGATAATATTAATTGCCGGTAGCAAAGATCAAATAAGTTAATAATTATATAGACTTATACCATGGCCGATGAAATAACTTAGGTGGTGGGAAGTAACATATCAGCTATAGCTCCGATACAGTCTGATATAAGACTATCAACCTTGATTAAATCTACTAAACAAGTTACGACCTCAACAGATCGGATCTAACCAAGACAGTGCAAGATCAATAGCAAGCTTAAAAGATTTAAAGGATTGATAAACTTATATAAGTTGATAGATATAACGCATTAAGTAAAAGACAACGTGCAATCTTAAAATAAAATAGTTATACCAGATAAGATCGGTTGAAATCCCAATACTACCCCTATCGACAATCCAAGAGCAAGTTAGTTCTTACAATTTTGACTATAACTTAGTAGGTCAAACCTAAACCTAACTGATTCAACATTAAGCTATGATCAAAGTAGTAAGGTCTAATCAAACCTTTGATTGTTTTTCAGAGTGGTAGATATATTAATCAATGTATACTAACAGTAAAGATTTGAACAATATCAACTTATTCAAACCGAACTGTCACGCCCCAAACTGGCCCCGGGCGGAGACCAGGATAGAGCGGTCCAGATTGACCTGTATGCCTGTACCAGTCCCAGGAAATAGCGCTGGTACAACAGGAAGACAGAATACCACAACAGCAGCGGTCTCTTTATTTAAGAGTAGGATTACAACCAAGGTTGGAACTGCGGACAGAACCCGAGTTCGCAACAGCATTACAAAAAGGCGGAAGCGGAAAGCGGAGACTAGCCCTAAGCCACAAGCAAAGCCTTGGGGAAGGCCGAAACCCTACTACTGCTCGAAGTCTGCTTGCTCCTGGAAGAACTCTTCATCAGCAGGGTCCACCTCTTCGTCTTCGAGAACTGGGGGGGGTTTAATTATATAGAGCAAGGGTGAGTACGGGAGTACTCAGCAAGTCAGGGGAATTAAGTGTTTAATGCAAGCTTCAAGGGAAAGCCAGTTGTTTTTCACAATTGGTTTTAGTTTAAGACTTTAGAAACATCTAAGTGAGTGCTTCTCGACGGCACGGATGAGAAAGTGCGTCTCATCCGGCCGGAGCAGTGAAATTGTATCGATTGATTCTTGTCGGCACGAGAGGCTCCCTGCCAATCGTTCACCGACCCTGGCTGCTCCAACAGCCACAACTCACACACGCCGGTACGAGAGGCTCCCTGCCAATCGTCACCGACTCCGGCTGCTTCAACAGCCTCAAGTCAACACATCGGTACGAGAGGCTCCCTGCCAATCGTCACCGACTCCGGCTGCTTCAACAGCCTTAAACCAAGCACAGAACGGAAAACCTCACACCAACAGCAGTTCACAAGGTGTTCAAATAAAACTACGCTAAGGAATCACCTCACATCCGCCCATGACCGTGGGCACGGCTGTTCGAACAGTTGTTAACCTCTGCAGAGGGGGTACACTTTACCCACACGACGTTACTAACCCCGAATCACCCAGCCCGCGACCCTCGGTCACGTCTGGCGACCTTAAGGCTTTCACGACAAGGCATTTCGAAAGCCGACTCAGGGTCATCTATGCCAACGGGAGGGGTCCCACGGACCAACACCAGGTTAGGTCCCAGACCATACTGTGCCAGGAAGCCCAGGGGTCCTCCCCGACACCACCCCGGCGAATCCACTTGTCCCTTGGCATCAAGATTTCCCTGGCCTAGCTAATTACTCAGCCAGGGGCGTCCCATATCACCCATGTGGTCGTACTTGACATATGCTTGGATGTAATTCCCAAGGAATCGGTCCTTAGAGCGAGAACGGGCAGACCGTACCTCCAGTACGTCTCCCGTACCGCGAGTTTTAGAAACTCACTTTAGTTTTCAAGACACCGACCCAAGTGTCGGGTTTTCCAAGCATTTTGTAAACTCAAGTTTTACCCAGGTGATCAATTTTAAAGTTTGAGGGGAGTCCCGATATTCGTACACGAGGTACGGATACCGAGGCATCACCTGAGGGGTGACAAGGGTGTTAGGGTATTCAAATAATCAAGGAAGGTGAATGCAGCAAATGGGTAGGGCCTGCCGGTTGTATTGCAAACCGAGGCCAAGTGCCAAGTGTAACCTAATAATGCATAGTTTGCGGAATCAAAATACTTAATTTAAATTATGGGTTCAATTGATCAAAGGTGACTTGCCTTGCTCGAGATCTTGAGCTTCTTCCTCGAAATCCGCGCACTGCGGGTCTTCGGGCTCCGAGACTACACGCGAAACGAGACGACTCAACAAAGCGATAAAAGAAGCCCTATTAAAGACCACTAAGCGTGCCATTAGGTAGATCTCGATTTTTGAGGAATTTTGGAAGTGGAACGGAGTCAATCGGACGAACGGTTGAAAAGATATGAATTTCCGAAGATTAAAGGATTTTCTGGAATAAAGAAAAGGAATTAATAATTAATTAATAATTCCCTGGAAAAAGAAAAGAAGGAGGGATGCCAATTAGACTTTAATTCGGGCGGCTAAGAGCAGCCCAAAGGAATGGAACGGGCGCGGCCGAATTAGTTGGGCCGGCGGCCCGAAGGGAATCGGCCTAGGCCGAGCAAGGGAGGCCGATGGGCCAAGGGGACTGGTGGACCGGCCGATGGCCCAAAGAATTGGCCCACAGCCGATCGGTGAGCGAGGGTTGGCCGATGGGCCTAGCGGCCGACGGACGGGAGCCGATAGGCCGATAAGGGAGGCCTATGGGCCGATGCAGGCTGACGACGGGAGCCGACGAGAAGAAAAGCGGCCGATGCAGGCTGGCGGCCGGAGCCGACGGCGGGAGCTGACGGGAGAAAAATGTGGCCGAGCCGACGGCGGGAGCCGACGGGAAGAAAAACGGCCGAACCGACGGCGGAAGCCGACGGGAGAAAAATGTGGCCGAGCCGACGGCGGGAGCCGACGGGAAGAAAAACGGCCGAACCGACGGCGGAAGCCGACGGGAAGGAGAAAATCGGCCGAAGCCGATGGACGGTGGATTAAGACGACGACCGACGACGTGGGGCTCGGCCCGCGCGGCGGCGGCGGCGGCGTGCGCCGGCGAGGGCGGCGAGCCGGAGGGGGCGGACGGCGTCGGTAGGCGCCGGTGAAGAGAGAAGAGAGAGAGAGAATGAGCCCACGGCTCGGATCGGAGCGGGACGCGACGGCGGCGGGTTGAGACGACAGCCGACGCCGACGGGGAGAAAAGAAAAAAGGGGTAACGATGCCGGGGCGGAGAGAAGGCGACGGCGGTCACGGCGGTGGCCGGAGGGGGTCCTACGGTTGGCTAATCGGCCTAAACCGACGGAGGGAAAAAGAGAGGGGGAGAGGAGAGGAGGTTTACCGCGGCGGGGCGGCAAGCCTGGATGGAGGCCGACGGCGCGGGCGCGGGCGCGGCACGGCTCCGGGCCGGGGAAGAGGGCGGCGGAGATGGCGCCCGGAGCTCCTTCGGGCGCCCTCGGCTGCGGCGGCGGCGGACGGCAAGGACGGCGGCGGCAGCGAGGCGGAGTGGAGCGGCAATGGCGGCCGGGGCAAGGGGAAAGAAATGCGGCCGGGCGGCGGGGGGGTTTTGTAGGGGGTTAGGTCGGTTTGGTCGGGGGGGGGGAGAGGCGGTTCGCGGAGGTCGGTTTGGGGCGCGGAGAGGGGACCGGCGCACTCCGGCGCTAGCGGCCAACGGCGGCAGCGGTGACGCCAGCCGGTCGGGAAAAAGGGGAAAAAGGGGAAGAAAAGGAGGCTTGCCTCCTAGCCGATTTGGGTAAGGGCGCGCGCGGGGAGAGAGAGCGCTGGCTCTCTCGGCTCGACGCGTGCGGGGCACGTGCGCGGCGTGCACGGGCCGAGCGGCCTGGCGCGGGAGGGAGCTGGGCCGGGCGACGGCCCAGGGAAGGAAGGGGAGAGAGGGAGCGGTTGGGCCGAGCGACGGCCCGAAGAGGGAGGAGAGGGGACTGGGCCGGCAGCGGCCCAGGAGGAGAAAAAAAAAAGAGAAGGGGACAGGCCGAGAGGGGAAATCGGCCCGGGTCAGGGAGGTAAAACAGACTTTTTCTGAGGGTTTGGTTTTGGGAGGATTAGGGCTCGGATTTGAAATCCGATTTCGCGGTTTTCTCCGGGATTGAAGTGAGAGGGGAGACACGAGACCTTGGCACACGACAAGACTCAACCGAAGAGCAAATTTTCGCAATTAGGGTTTTTAGCAGATAGTTTTCCCGCTAACGCCGCGACAAAACGGGCGTTACAAACTAGTTGTTAGGATAAGTAGCACTGTTAATTTAGATTAAGTAATATATATGATAACTTAGTACTTGTGTCGACCGATTTAGAGTGTTGAACTTAACTGATGGAAGCCCTAGCCCCGCCAATACAAGCAACTATAGACGAAACTAACTTCTTGCCGAAGATCGAACCTAACCGATGCAGCTCAACTCGAAGACAAGAACTCGTCGAAAGAAAGCCTAGAAAACTAGGGTGGCGATATGTTGAAAGTCTATACTGAACCTTTCTTGTCTTTACAAGATCCTAGGTGTACATATTTATACCCATGAGCATAAACTAGTCCATATCGGATATGAAACAAACTTTTCTAACGATAAAGTAAAATTACAAATCCAAACCGGACTCTAAACATTCTTTCCTAAAATTGTAGAAGGAAAATAAATAACTTAGCCTAATTAATAGATAATCTTTTGTGTCGCTTCTTCCCAAACCCGAACTCCTTCTAGCAATATCTTCAACTCCTTAACCGAATCCAATAAGAACTCGACTTCTCTGCTATCGATCCTTTCCTATTGGCAACTCCCAGATCTACTCAAGCCGATATCCTCGTGTTGATACGTTTCCAACCGATACAATCTTCCTATTTTTTACAACTAAAATCACGCCGTCAATCCTGCTTCGCAACTTCCTTATCCAATAGAATATGCCAAATTTTACCGTTAACAAACACTTATAGTTTTGTACTGTAATTAGCCGTATAGAACTGTAAAACATAGATATTTTCTCCGGCAACAATGCTATTAACATTAATGTTCAAAGACGAGTAAAAAAAATCTACAACCACATTACATAATCAAGAAATCAAATAATAATTTCATATAACTAGACTAGAACAATACTTAAGAGGTGAAAGTGATTTTATGCTATGATTTAGTAGTCGTTGGGACTTATGTTACTCATAGTTTTAGGTTCAATCTATGGGTTTTTTCACCCACGGGTTGGTGGGTAAAGAACGGACCCATACCCACGTACCCAACGGGTAAGAGTTTTTGTCCGTCAATAAACCCATGGATATAAGAGTTAGAACATGATTAACTCCTAATAGAGTAAAAACCCGTCAGACATTAGGTCACGGGTCCCCATTGCCATCTCTAGTCCGAACTAGTATAAATCCTTGTTCCTTGTCTGCTTGATATATTCTCGCGTATACACTGGTTCCAACGATCCCCATACTTTACAAATATCATGGTTGGCGTATAGCCGATCGACACAAACAACATAATTGTTTATACACATACTTCTATACACCTTATAAAATATGGTTTTCAAAATTACCGTATTCACATACTTTATTTCATATTATAAGTCGTTTGATTTTTTTCATAGTCAAAATTATATAGGTTTGACTAAGTTTATTGAAAAGATTAGTAATATCTATGATATCAAATTAGTTTAACTAAATTTAACATTTGATACAATGTTTATTTTGGGTTAAAAATATTACTATATTTTGCTATAAATCTGATCAAACTGAAAAAAAAATCAAAAAAATCAAATGAAACATAGGAAGTATGTTCGTTTATAAAGCCACGCAGATCGTATCATCTAGGTATCATCTTCGTCTGCTCTTTTGACTCAACCAACCCGATGAAAACCCCCTTGAAATGGTTACACGCTAAGCCCGGGCGGCGAAAACCTGAAACGCACGGGGTACCCGGCGAGCGTAGGCCCGGGCCCACCACCGCCGATAAGTACCCGCGAGCCAGCGCCGCGGCGCCGGCAAAAGGGAAACCTCGGAGGAACACCCACCCACGCGTGGCGTCCTCCCATTGGATCCCCCCATCCGCTGCCCGCTGTTCGGCGTACCCGCACCCGATCCCCCATTCGCTGACAAGCCAGAGGCCGGTATAGAGGAAGCGGAGGCCCGAGAGAAGGGTCGTCGCGTGCGGCCGCCCCCCTCCCCTCACCGTGTCTCTCTTCCTTTCCTCCGGTTGTTCTCGCCGTCACATGTGCGTTCGATTTCTTCTTGATTTCGTGTTCTTTTGCTCTCGATCTCGTCGTGTCTGTTGTGGCGGTGGCGGTGGTCACTGATCTGGTGAATTTTGTTGTTTTTTTGTTTGGTTTTTGGTTTTGTTTTTGAGTGTGGATGGATCAGGTGGTGTGATGCGGGTGGAGTTCTGATTCGGATGGTGCAGCGCCGCGGGGGGGATCGCCCACGGCCATGATTGATCACGAGCGTGCAGGTCAGATCTCTTTCTGCTCTTCCCTCCCCCATGTAGATCTTGCTCCCCTCTCGTGCGCCACTGCATCTTAGGAGTGGTGGAAGTGATGTGCATGGGAAAAAAGACGCGATTTTTCGGAGGTTTTCAGGGGCGAATTCTTAGTTTGAGGGGATTAGTGAGGCAAAGCTCTGGCCTTTTAGGAGATTACTGTGATATTAGGTTATAGCAGTGTCTGGGTTTGCTCAATTGCTCTGTGGCCGGTGTCTCGGTTGTTGCTTATACGAACCACAGTGAATTGTAATTGTTCATTAGGTATTTTGTGTTGTGGCTAGGCCAGCGAATGTCTTGTAATTGTTTATTTGGTGATTATGTCATGGCTAGGCCTGCGAACGCCGCGTGGGGACCTGGGTGCTGGGGGATCAGTTAGGTGATGAACTGATGATGTAGGTTACTGGTATTAGATATTGTTTGTTGGTTTATCGGGAAGTTTTTGCTTATAGCGATGTCAGGGGCACTTCTGTAGTAGGGATATTTGCTACTGCTAAATGGGGAGCTAAATAGGTCTCACATACGAGTGACTTCTAGTTCATGGTCTAGTACTCGAATATTCCCAGCTTCTTTGACCAACAAGCTGTCCTGGCTATCAACTCAAACTCCAATGGAGATTGCACTGCTGTTTTAGCTTATTTTTTTGGGCACTCATATTGCGCTCAGGTCAAATGATAGTGCATCAGTTCTCATCAAGTGCTGTAATCTTGCAAAAAAAAAGTGTTTTGTCCCTTTACATGGACAAAAAAAAGGGTTGTACTTTCTTGTTTGGATGATGAGCGATAACTGCAGCCTACATTTCCCAGCATACTAATGAGCATAGCTTTTTATATTATATAATAATATTGAACTGGCGGTTGTACTTGTCAAGTGGTGGCACTATCTATTAACCCAGAGACTCATTGGGTCATTTACCGTCAGTTTTTAGTAGTACACAACAAAACTCATGAAACATTTTTTCTGTTACAGTAGTTCCCAATGTCAAACACCTTATTTAAGCATCAATTCTTCAGTGCTCTTTTGAGATGCCGCCTTTGCTACGAAAATATCCTGCTTGGACCTTAGTATATGAACTACTTCAGCCATTGATTGTTTGAGGGAAATAAGTTATCTTGGCATCTTTTGATGTCCTCAAGTATTCATTGCAAATGATTAGGTTGCGTATGATATGTTATTAAATGGTGCAAGTTCAATATTTTCGTGGAACTGCATGAACTTTGTCGCATTGCAGTGTTAATTCTATTATGTCCTAATCTGAATTATTTTATGCAGAGGAAATGCAAGTTAATAAAGAGGCACCTCCGGGGTGCCTCAAGCCAATTTCTCAGTATAACCTGCAAGAGCAGAGAAGCAGGTTTCCTGAGAATAGTGAAAAAAAGAATGATAGTATTGCAACAGAAAAAGTCTTGGAGGCATCTCCTCTTCCAAATCAAGGCTTTTTCAGACCTGTTCAACGGCCAGAATATTATGCCTATCCATGTATTTATGCTGATTACCAAATGCCGGGACAGCCACAACCTTACAACTTTGAGAACCAATTTTATCAAATAAACAGGGACCATAGTTTTCCTATTGAGAATAGAGTTCAATATCTTCCATTCAAGATGCCCCCTCAAGGTTACCCTCCTGATGCACAACTTCAGGAATTTCAATATTTTGTGGTTATTGACTTTGAAGCAACCTGTGACAAGGAGAACAATCCACATCCACAAGAAATCATTGAGTTTCCATCTGTCTTGGTTAACAGTGCAACTGGACAACTTGAAGCTTCCTTCCAAACGTATGTTCGGCCGGCATATAATCAACTTTTGACTGACTTTTGCAAGGAGCTTACGGGCATTCAACAGATTCAGGTTGGTGCCTATTATAGTTTTAAATATTCGTTATCTTTGATAGCCATGCAAATTTGAATAAAAAGGTTTCAACATGATTGCTTGGCCTAATAGCCTTCATTGCTTAGTGATCATTTATGTACTTAAAAGTGTATAGGAAAAAGGAGCCAATGTTTCATGTTACTGCCGATTGAAAAACCAGTGTACAGTCGAGGCACTAGGCTCTAAGTTGGGTGGCTTACCAGCTTGCATCACCTATTAGCCAATTTAGAGAACTGGTATAAGCACATTAAAACTAGCTGGATTTGTACATTTTGTTGGAATTCAGTAAAATTTCTTGGTCAAATGTGTCTCCTGTAGGCTAGATTAGATAAATCACCATTTATATATTTGTTCCTTAGGTGCTTTGTATGACAAAGATCAATTTACAATCCATAGTCCAAGGATGTACTGTGGAGTTCTACTTATCCCATCTATCCATGATAGGTCGAACACAGTCCTTTCAAAGTTGACTGTATATTTATCATTCATTGTCTAGCCCCAATACCCATGCTTTGTAGACCACACCTAGATCTTTTCTCTCTTTGATATGAAGCTTTGTTTCTTTGGCTAAGAGCTTTACTGAATCACCTTCTTCCAAATATTCTAACTCGCTATTTTACCTGAACCATCCATAGAGCCATCACATTTCTGCTGATATTGTCTTCAGAGCCATCCAAGGAGAGAGGGCAGTAGAACATTATGAGCAGTGTCTTGTTGTTTTCTGTTTCTTGTTTGCAATTGATGAACTGTCGAGAAAACAATTAGGTGCTGTATTTCAGGCAACATTTGATTTGACACTGAAAGTGGAAACTGTAAGGAAGTATGCATTCCCATATAAATTTAGATTTGGTTGCATTATGTCAGCTTTTCTTAGCTACCATATTTCAAGTTTAGCACATGACAGGCATAATTAATTATAAACCTTTTGTTTTTATGAGCTCTTCAACTCGTGCTTAAAGTTAAGTTTAAAGATAGTTCTTTTAATGGCAAGGTTAGATCTGAAGTCTATAACTCAACATATTTAATCCATTTGGTGACAAGATGTAATCATACCTAATATGTTTAGTGAACAAATTATCGTTCTTCACTCTTTAATATATTTAAACTCATAATATTTAAGTATTAATATGTGAATTTTTTTATCTTATTGAAACTGCATTTTGCCCACTTTGAAAAATTATGTCTTACTCACACAAATACGATCGATAGTTTTAAGTATTCTTTCATTCAGGGGTAATACAGTTTTTCCATGCATGTCTAGGTAGACAGAGGTGTGCCTCTAAGTGAGGCATTGCTCATGCATGATAAGTGGTTGGAGGAAAAAGGGATTAAGCACAAGAACTTTGCTGTTGTGACATGGTCTAACTGGGATTGCCGTGTAATGTTGGAATCTGAGTGCAGATTAAAGAGAATCAAGAAGCCCCCTTACTTTAACAGGTAACAGATATCCCATATTTACCTGGCCCTTAACTTGGGCTGCCTGTTCTGTTTCGATATAACATTCACATGCTATACTAATGTGTTTAGTTTTGTACTCTCTTGCACGTAATAGTTATAGTTGTGTTTATTGCACAAAATTTTACATGGATTTGTAATTATGTTACGACTACTTGCCATGTTAATGTGAGTTGGCATATATTCAGTCATAACAATAGATTACTGTCTCAATGTATTATTATTTTTCAACTTTTAGTGTGAAATTTAGGTCAATCAATTTACATTTTTACCATTCTCAAGGGAACTCCTTTTTTTTCTGGCATCTTCAAACATTAACATGAGGAGCCATGTCACTGTGTGTATTGCAAACCATGGCATTGGTTTAACCATGCACACTTATTTAATGTCACTACAAAATCAGCATAAAAAGTCCGAAGGAAACTGAATGCAGTTCTTAACTTAGCATACATCTACTTAGAATCAAGTTTGAATTAAACATGAGTTGGAAGAAGCAAAGGGGAACAAAAATGAAAGCAAATCACCGGCACAAAGAAATTTCCCTTTCTTGCTTGCCCTAATGTTTTAATTTTTGTAGTATGTTGGAGCACTACATGGGGCATGCACCTTATTCTTTTTAAAGGAGCCTTAGTGTTAATTTTGTAGTAAACTGAAGTGTTTTTCATTATTGCACTGAACAGAAACAAGAAAAAGGAAAGTAATTTATCTGAACGCAGCAAAAACCATGTCATAGCATTAGACCAAAAGTTTTACAGGATGAACTTTCTTTTCCTGGGTCAAACGGGTAATATATTAGATTCAGAACATACATTATGCAACCACTTCTTTTGTGATCATGTACCAGCTTGCACATTTTTCTTGTTCTTTTACTGTGTCAGTACCATAATCAGGCAGGCCACCAGTCAGCAGCTGTATCGTCCTTGTATGTTTACCTGAGATTTTATCTTCAATTAGGCGGCTTGTTAAAATTTCCAGTTAGAGATTTTGGTTAGCCCTTGTTAGGGAGACTCATCCTCTAAACAACTGGATACAACAGTTGATTAGTGATAAAGCCACAGTTACCGATCCATCCTATTTCCTGCTCTTGTCCTCCCTCCTGCCTGGCCTTGTATTGTGGCAACTGGCAACTGGCCAGTGAGGCCTGGGGCTGAACCCACCTATTACCCATCACTTCTTGTTGGTTTCCCTTCTGGTTCTGGAACGTGATGTCAAACAAGCTAAGATAGGACGGGATTTACTAACTTGTTTATTGGGACCAAGCAGCACAATTTTAGACTAATTTAAAAGCTTATAGATTAAGTTATTAATACCAAGATTTTTGGTAGCTAACATCATGGTTATTAAGACGTCACATAGGCGTGACCTAAGCATTTATTAGGCATCGAAGTGTGTCTAGGGGTCAGGGTGTTGCTGGCACCTTGTGAGTGTAACCAAAAGAGACAATGAGAGGGAGAGGCTTACCCTGGAAACCCTACGGTCTCGCTGTGCAACTGTGGATATGTGCTACCCTTTGCCTCAAAGCCAGCATTTTCTCCCCGCCTTGATGTTGCGGCATCGTCCTCCCCAGCTCATCCCCGTCGTCCAGCTTGGTACCATATTCTTGCAATTTTTGGGTTACAATGCAGTCCGTCCTCTGATGCTCCTTCTCCTGATCTAGCATTGATTTGCTACTCTCCCTCTCCCATCCTTCCTCTGCTTTCTGTTGTGCTGTCGCTGCTTGCTGTCGTGGCAGCTAATCGTGCTGTCGCTGCTTGCTGTTGTGGCAGCTAGGGTTAGACACTGAGAGGGGCAGGGTGCCAGGGTGGTGGGCTATAGGGAGGTTGAGGGAGTGAGCAGGCTGTACCCAACAATTTGAGACCCTGGTGCAAAACACAAAGTATACCTATATTTGTAAGTGTCAATAACCAAAATATATATTTTTCATTATATTACTGCAATATATGTTTTCATTTCACAATATTAAGAATTATATTAGGCATTCATGCTAAAATAGTAAAGATAGTCTGTAAACACTTAATATATCTCAACTTATACTGAAAAGTGACATCCGTCTAATATTACTTGAAATGAATTCTTCAATAATATATATCTGATAATAATTAATCTTCTGCCAAACATATTTTTCAAGTGTTATCATTGTAATCCATTAAGTCTTTCTTGTGCCATAGTATTATAAACTTAAAGTAAAAAATTTTGCCCCTAATTTTAGGGGGGGCCCTGTTCCATTTCCCACTTTGAACAAGCTCATACTGGCCTGAGAGTGAGAGAGGACGATATGTGGGCTGGCCTAGTGGACAGAACAAAAAAGATGATATGTGGTCTGGCCATATTCACAGGGACCATGGTTGAAGCCACATTTCAAGACCCAGGGTCATTGTGGATCCGTGGGTTAGTAGTTAACTTGGTTTGCTGTATGGTCATGAAGTGTGGCAGGGAGGGATGAGAACAGAGGAAAGGAGAGGGACGAGGGGGATGTGGGGTAGGCCTATCAGCCTAGGAGTTTGTAGGAAGTTGGTAAGCCACTCAGACTCCTAGACAAAATTGAAGAAATACAGCACCCTTCCACAGCTGCTTCATGGAGGAAGGAGAACAGGAGCACAAGGAGATTGTGGAGGAAGTAGCCATGGATGCTTTATGAGAGATGGGAAGAGTGAGGGGCTGCAGCCTGCAGCTTTTATATTTTTATTGCTTTCACATTTCTTTACATCAATGAAAGGAGTAGCCAGAGAAAGCAGCCTTCATGGTTTTATTATAGCGGTACATTAGGATCTTTTTTGTAGAGTACTATCAATTATGTGATTATTGATAATACATGTTGTTGGTGTTTTACAATTATTTAGG
Source organism: Oryza officinalis (assembly GCA_008326285.1). Classification (NCBI taxonomy): domain Eukaryota; kingdom Viridiplantae; phylum Streptophyta; class Magnoliopsida; order Poales; family Poaceae; genus Oryza; species Oryza officinalis. The sequence goes on along the minus strand of BDMV01000001.1, from coordinate 15,082,138 downwards.
GCCTGTTCTTTTTAGCTGAAATGCTGATAAAAGTTGATGGATGATCTACTTGTTTATAGGGATAAATTAGATATATATATTATAAAGTTACAGTAACTTAGGAAAAAACTAAGCAATGCTGACAGAAATCATACTTTTGGAAGTGTGGCATGAATAATCTGATTGATAATCTGGGGCTATAAGCTAAAAATAGTGGGGCCTTAATTTGTTATTTGATAATTCTGTTATTCAACCCTGATTTGTTGGGGTCGGGTCACATCCTGCATCCTGAATTAGCATTTCTGAAGAAAACTACTCCCTCCGTCCCAAAATATAAGCGATTTTGGATGGATATGACACATCCTAGTACTGCGAATCTGGACAAGAAGCCTATCTAGATTCGTAGTACTAGGATATGTCACATCCACCCAAAATCCCTTATATTTTGGGACGGAGGGAGTATTCCCTTGTATCCACATTTTTTACATTGATGGTCTTCAAGTCCTGTCCTGTTGTTGTACTCGGGTTACTGGTGACTATGGTGGTTGGGCCTGGTGCTTTATTTGGCCTTTTTTTTTTATCGAACACAGAGGAGAGCTGCTTTAATTGGCCTGTTAGGTTTGGGGTTCTGTGTGCATTCTTTTTTGTTTCTTCGTTTTGGCTGTGGTGCAAGGTGTTGTTTCACCTTGTGCCTTTAGTGTGTCTTAACTGCAGTTGTTATACTCTGATCAAACCAGATTATGAGATAGGTTTTTGCTATTCGCTAGATGTAAGTATGAAATATTTGGTCTCGTTTGAAGTCTTTGAACATAGAAATTTAATGGAGTTTGTAGGAAACAGTGCAAAATCCCCCATTGGCACATTTTACTATGGAAATTCACTTTTCCAAATGTGTCAAAGTTCAAATTTTGTGGAAGTAGATAGTCTATTTAGAAGTAGACTATATGTTGCAAGACAAGCATGTTTGGGGAAAAAATGTTTGCCACAAATGAAACTCCCATTCTCATTTGTTCCACTAATTTTTGCGGTCTTTGACATTTGCCACTACATTAGCAGTCTTCTAAAAAAATGGCATTTTCTTAATTTCTTGTAGTCAGTGGGGTTTGACTGTTAGGGGGTTGAAAAGTAAAAAAATCAGAAAAAGACAAAACTCATAGCATAAAAATATCATAAAGTGCAGAATACTGAAGGACCACATTTGAACAAAAAGACCGAGAAAATTTTATATACTAAGAAAAAAAATCTATGGAAACTTCTACTAGGCGACAATAATAAGTTTATTTATTTTTTGTGCAACATCCTTAAGATCTTAAGTTTTCTGAAATTTTACAAATTCTATAGAAAAAAAATTATCCTTGTGTTTTTCTGTTACTTACGATTTTCTGAACTTTCCATGCATTATGCTTGAATTCTCTTAACAGTTACCCTGCCCTGTAAGAAAAGGAAAATGACATTTTTAGGAGGCCACTGTGGTAGTGGCAAATGTGAAAAATAGTGAAGAAAAAGTGCCATAAATGAGAACAGGACATTCATTAGGCATGAATTTTCCAATTCATCATATATATTCTGTATATTTTTTATATTTCCTGGTTTGATGTTATGAGATTCATGCTCTGTTACTATATCCAATTTGCACAAGAAATCATTGTAATTAACAAGGTGAGAAACAACCTTGAATGTGTTATTTAGTGGAAGTATAATGTGAAATAACGAGTGGAAGTATAATGTGAAATAACGAGAATAGCACTATGCTCTGGGTGCTTGTTTGAGACCATATAAGGCTTGAAGAGACTTTTTATATTCTTATTGAGCAAATACCAGGATTGCTAAGATTATATTTCTTGTCTACACTTGCAAATAATAAGAAAAGTTGGTTAGGTTAATAGAGTTAATTTGACTGATTTTTTTTCTTCTGTATGCTGCGTGTCTCATCTTATTTATGATGAGAAGTAGTGAAGATGCTTCTGCATGCATACTCGATACTCTTTTCAGTTTCATAGGGCGCACACGAACATCATCAATATTCAAAGTTTGTATTTTTCTTCTAGAATTAGTCCAGCATTATCTAGATTTTGTTTTAAGGTAAGAATTGGCACCATTGGATTTATATTTAAAAATAATTTCCTATGGCCATAATTTTGTTGTTTGAAAAATACGGTGTAAGAAAGTAATGGTGAAGCTTTCAGTTTTGGAGACCCAACCAAATCAAACAGTGCCTTATAATCCAATGTACAGAGTAACATGTTTTTGCGCAGCTTTGTAATGATTAAAAGTCATGTTTGAGTCTCTGAGTTTATTTTGAATATTCTTATAGAAGCCAACCGTGGTTCTAATATCGATGTCTTTTGCACAAATTGAAGGTGGATAAACTTGAAGGTTCCTTTCCAGGAAGTGTTTGGGGGTGTCCGGTGCAACTTAAAAGAGGCAGTTCAGTTGTCTGGCCTTACATGGGAGGGCCGTGCTCACTGTGGGCTCGATGATGCTCGCAACACCGCTCGCCTCCTTGCACTGCTGATGCACCGGGGCTTCAAGTTTTCGATCACCAACTCGCTTGTGTGGCAATCTGCCCCACAGTCAATAACGTGCCAGTCGTCCCCTGCGCATTCTCTGTATCCCAACCAATCACACCATAAGCCAATGGAAGTGTTGGGATCTCCTGTGCAGGTTAACCCATACGCCGGCATCACAGTGAAGAAGCCAATGTACTGCCACTGCGGCGTGCTGAGCCAGATCAAAGTTACCTACAGACCAGGCCCGATGCACGGTCGATATTTCTACGGATGCGGAAACTGGACATCCACAAGGGGGGCAAACTGCAACTACTGGGTATGGTTGTCATGAAAGAAAATGAAATCCTGCCTCCATGCGAAATCCGAAGGAGGGCAAAGACCTGGAGCTTTTAACAAGGGAGGCCACTAGTTTGCAGTTGGTTTGGCTTGCTGCGCCTCCCTCGTCGTGTCGTATATATGATATAACTTTGCTCATAAGACTATTGGAAGTTTGAACTAGGTAGTGTCTAACCTGTCAATACTGACTTCTGTTGATAGAAGAGAATGGGGGGATCAGATGCTGCTTAGGATGCTTTATCCATGAATAATCTTAAGTTTGTGGACGCGTGGTTTTAACTTAAAAGATGGGACTATCGTAGGTGTGATTTGTGCGACAAGATGTCTGAAGTTTGGGCTTGCAGGTTGTTTTGGTCAATTGTTAAGAACAGAGTATAATACACACATGCATCATCATTGTCTTCTTCCTGAAATTTAGAAGTATTAAATGAGATACTAAACTCCGTCCTAAAAATATAAGAACTTTTCCAGCATTAACGTAAACGTACGGCTTATAATTAGCGTTGGGAAGGTGCTTAAATTGTAAATGCTATAAGTTGCTATATTTTATGATGGAGGAGTATCATTGCATAAACATAGCATATCATAATCATGGGAGCACCTCTAATTGAACCAAAAGCACAAATCAATGCCTCAACCATCGTTGATACAGTTAAAAAAAACTTAGTGGTTGTATCCACATGAACATACATATTATTGTCGAAGATTTCGGAGAATTGAAAAAGAAAATGGCATCCTTTGGTCATCAGTATGTACAAGTGACTTTTTTTTGATTACACGGTATACACACGCACGTCCACGAATGCATCCTCTAACAACACTAAAAGAAATGAAATCAACGATACCACTATCTCACTAAATTTCTATTGAAAACCTATTTATGTTTGTGTGAAATATTCTTTTAATCCATAGTTCCCTTACAAGTGATTAATTGTTCGTACGTGGTCTTGTACAACTTGTAATTTTGAGGACGATTATGAATTTGTATTTTTGTTTTGAATCTATTTGTTTGCCATCCGTTACGCATCAGGTTATTCATCAAAACATTACATAGATTTCAGTGCTGCTGACAGTCATGAAAATTCTCGAGACGCAGCAGAATGAACTAATTCCCAGGAAGATCGAACACATGAGCAGAAGATGTCAACTCAGAGTTTGATTTCATTGCTGTCATAGTTCACAAATCACATGTGTAGTGTTCAAGCTATCATAGACCAAGTTCACAAATCACATGTGTAGTGTTCAATCGACAAAACACAATCCATCAGTCACAGAAATTCCAATGCAACTCAATGGTCACATATCCTTGATTAGATTATTGACATGGCGCTGTGTCCATGACACAGTAAGCTAGTTTTTCCTAGATGTCAAATACCCACGGGATAGTCAATAAGACCGTTCCCAATTCCCATTCTAATGATTCTCTGAAAATTAGGATATTACAGATACATAAGTAATAATGGAACAGTATTTTACAGCGGCTAACAGTACAACATGGGCCAGGGCCTAATGCACTTAACCATAAGACTAAGCTACCTGAACACAAGGATCTCTTTTGGATTATAGTATGTGCAAATATCTCCGAATCAAGTCCTTTGCAGGATTGTCAACTCTTCCAGGTAAGATCACCATCACCTCCCAAACTCCGAAAAATGTGGTTGCAGTCAAGTTACTTGCACTTGCTATTCTTTTGGCCGAGCAAGCCAGAGGGAACTAAGGGCACGAAGCCGCGAAGAGTAATCGCTTATCACAAGAAGCGCACGGGCAGACTGCCTAGTGGTCAGTATCCTTTGCATCTGTTGAAGAGTCTGCTGCCGCAGGTTGTCAGCCTTCATACAGTGAAAAAGAAAGATAAAGAGGATTTAGTACATAATTTTGAACTATAGCTTACTCGAATCCGCATGCTACATACTCCACGGATATCATAAGACTACATCAACCCAAGCTTTATATACATAATTTACACTAGAAAAGAGAAAAAACAAGGTACCTGGCGAAGGAAATTCTCAAGGGTCCCAAGCTTCCCCATGGCCATTGCCATTTGGCCCATGTAGTTTGCCACGTTTCCCGTTGATCCAGAAGAACCAAGAGACCCAGCCAATGTTTCTGCCAAGGACTGCTGAAGGGCCTCCATTCCTTGTGAAAGAGCATCTTCAGCTTGTTGTGAAGACTGCTGAAGGTTGGCTATCCCTGACAGCTGCTGCTCAGTGAGAGGTTCAAGCTGTGTCGAAAGAAGCTGCAGTTTTCTTACTTTTAGTAACTCTTACTCATAAGTAAATTCATAAGCAAATAAAGAAAGGCCATATGAAGTACTAGCATGCTCTCCAATGGCAAGAAATGAGGTATGCAAAGCAAGATATATAATGTGTTTTATCAAAACTACAATGTGCCTATAAGATAACAAAACAGCAGACCCGCCCCATGCTTTTCTTTACGCTGACCCAGCACTCCGCATAAGTTTACAATGACCTAGTGACGTGAGTATATGAAATAGAAGGAAAAATAGATATAGACTGATAATTTGTTCTTGATATGCTAATATCTTATAGTAGAAACATTGGTTTTTGTAATAGGAGGGGCTTTGCAATGAAAGGATGGCTCAAATAAACAAGCACATCGTAAGACTGAATTACAGACCTTTAAAAGCTCGGATGGTCGGAATCCTCCTAGCCACAAGAAACACCTCTCTGCTGGTGTCTTCCACATGCCTGATAACACATGAAAGACATCTGCTTTGGCCGCATTTCCTTTCTGCTTGAAAATCTCCTCATAGTGTGACATGATCTTGTCAACAACACCACGGAGCTCATTATCACCTGCATGAGCATTGACTGCAGACCTTAGCTCATTAATTTGCCTATTGTGTTCTTCCAACCAACGTGCATACTCCATATCAAAAGCCAATGCCCCTGCAAGAAAATACAGTGTTATTGCTCTGTCAACAAGGCAGAATGTTTATGTATTGCTTTCATATATCCCGTTGTAATGATCGGCCCAACAGTTGCTGCAGCAAAAAAGAGTGATTACATATTAAACAATGAAGGATTTGATATATACCATTTCCACTCATGGAATGAGTCTGGTCCACTGAGCTGGATATAAAAATGCCCTGTGAGAAATTCCCGTAAGCCTACTTCAAATGAACTCTTGCAGCCAGAGCTCAAAACAGCGAGACACAATAAAAGCAAACCTGCTGACGAGCTCGTTGCAATTCTTGTTCTAGTTGTGTAAGCTTTAGCCTGCTATTCTCCAATTGTTGAACATATGCCTAAAAGAGATCAAGTTATGCAATATTGCATCATGACCATGAAAATTTGTACAAAAGCTGAAAAGAATAAGTTGCATAAACCATTTTCCCTTTTCCTTTCCTTCTATATAGTTACAACCCACTGACAGCAAAAAATACTATAAAGAAGCCACCAAGTTTAGCCACGTCATCAACACGTTTCAGCCATTGGATCAATATGTCTCTCGATTATCAGCCGTAAGATAAACTTGCAGTACTAATCAAGGTTATACTTGAGGCCCAGCCCAGCCAGGCTGCCTATCTCCTCTTTCCCCACGCAAGTACACAAACACCTGATTGACTACCAGAGGCTCGCATCATACGATAGCCATATGCGGCTCAGATTGGCGCTCCTTGCTCACCCAGGGTATCACAGCCAGAAACCATCAGAAATGCAATAAAAAGATGGGAAGCCAAAGGAGCGTGCTGTTCATTCCTTTTAATTAATCTCCTCTTAAGCTCAATAATCAATCCTTCTCCATTCTGTCAATAAGTCAATGAAATATGATGGTTCACTGCAATGGATCAACCCACCAGAGACGGGCGTGGTTCTTACCTGCAACTACCTGGAATTGGAGAGCACTGTGCGAGACTGCAGGTCTTGCATGCCTATATATCCTTGGAGCTCTCTGCCATGTCCCGACCGACATCCAATCTCTCCAGCAAGGACAGGCAATCATGCATCTAATGCCTTAAATATGTTACTTCATCCTCTTAATCATGTTTAGTTCTCATAGATTGTAGATTAGTACACGTCATCAGCAGAGAGATCATCTCTGGTGGTCCAACCTGATGGTAGATGCCTATGCTCACCCATCACCATCGTGGCCTTTCACTGCCAAGCTACATGCTAACTAAATCAAACCGTGTATATTTGTGTTGTGTGGATTGTTCCACAGATTTGAGTATAAGAATCATGGCCAGTGTCAGCTCAATCAATCTGAATCAGCTTATAGAACAGGTAAGAAAACATCTGTGGCGTCCTTATTCTCGTTTGTGTTTCTAATTGCAGGTAATACATTATTTTGCTAGCTCAGCCGCTGAAGCAACAAGCATACTTTTCCCAAACCTGATGAAGCCAGCTGACCAACTCAAATTTGTTGAGGGTTTACCCTGATATAGTGTGTAAGACTGTAGATGTACTACTTGTTTTAATAATCATCCCTCAAATTGTGCAAGTGTTTAAATAATGTGTAGCCACTAGGCTCCATTGCATGGATGATAAGTTAAAGCCAGGTATCTTCTACCTTTCAATAAAATTCTTTACTATTACTAACTTAGTTATTTCATTATCCTAGACATGTACACATCTAGTGTGGCCTTATATGTTATGATGGGAATATCGTTTCTCATGTTGCCCAACAAACAAATTTTCTGATTTTTGAGGTGTGCACATGTCTGTCTGAACTATTTACCCCCACACCCAGCCGATTAATTTTGTACTTTCTTGCAAGCGATTCCCCATAGAATTTTGGCAAAACTTTTCCATTTTCCATGAATCTGCAAGTGATATAGAAGTTCCCAATGCAACGCATGCTGTATCTTCTAGTAGAAATGATAGTGGAATCCCAATACAAGAATACAGTTTAACTAACAATTTTTAACTAACAGAAATGCTGTATCCTAGTAACAGTGAAAAAAATAGAACATAGTATAACTAACAATTTTTAAAACTTAAAGGAATAAACTTCTCTAGTACAAAAGCTACAGCAGAATACAAGTACCTTTTTCCTCAAACGACTCTTCCTTGCAGCCTCGCGATTTTGGGCAAGCCGACGCAATGTCTACAAAGTTGTAAGGAAAATATTTGTTGCAATAACGATAATATGAAACAAAAAGGAGAGAGCTACTTGCAAAATTTTACCTTTTGATCTTCATGTTTGTCCTTGGATCTGTCACTAGAGTCAGAAGCAACAACAAGAGCAGCCTGACCTGGTTCAAGCTGCAGATGACAACATAACTATCAAGCTCCAGATATTCCTATTTTATATAATAATGAATTTTACCTTCTTGATTCCTGATGTTTTACATCAAAAATTGAATAAGACTCCAACTTTTATGAAAAAGAAAGATCAGTTTGCTTTTATTTTACATTTAATTTTGATCCATGAATTCACACCATGGATAGATAAAATGTCTGTGGACTAAAACATATTCAAAAAAATGAATTTGATCACTTAGCTTTAATTTTGTAAACCAACAGGCATTAGCATGTAACTTTTGTTTATGCATCCTATTACTTAGGACATGTTCTTTTGTACAACTCCAAACTTCAACTTCCTCGTTTTCCGTTAGCACGCTTTTCAAACTGTTAGATGGTGCCTTTTTTGCAAAAATATTCTATATAGAAGTTGTTTAAAAAAATCAAATAAATCCATTTTTCAAGTTTAGAATGGTTTCTCATTTCGCGTGCGCTGAAAATCTCCCTAACACCTAAGGGAAAGAACGCAGCCTTAGTATCTATTAAATTACTTTCTGCCATAAATTTCTCAATGCAAAAAAAGCCCACATCTTTATCATATTACACAACTTATAAATACACCTGTTAAGATTTGCATTTCATATTTTTCAATAAACGTGTCTGTATATCTTTTGATATGAGTGTTCTGGTCACTGTTATCGAAATTGCCACTATCAACTGCCACATAATCTACAGAGATCATGGTTGACAGAAACAAACCTACAGCATATGTGTTGTTGTAAACTGTACAAAACAAAGAACTAAATTACAAGTTGCAACTAAGATGATGCTATACATCAAAAGTTAAATTACACAAGCTATTGGAAGGGATAAAATACAAAACAAAATGTATTCAAGGAACTCAAGCAAATTCAAGGTGTATAGATCCAAATCGCATGAATGAATTCCACAAATCTCACAAAAATGTGCCATAGGCATACTTTGCCAGCTTTCTTAATAGGCAAACCCAACTTTTTATATTGTTTTCTGGGAGTCCCTAATTTGATGGACCTATGTGTAGGTCCCATGCACAGCACATATGCATTGTTCAGTAGTTCAATTGGATTATTAAATGCCAACATATCAAACTCTGCTGCAAAGGGCATTCTCTGATAACAAGATTTTCGTATGAAACAAACTTCCTATGTAGTGCATGCCAACATATACTAAACGTTTCAATATGTACATCTTCCATGAATTTTGGAGATTATTACTCAATGGTGGACAGCAATAGCCTAATTTTCCTGTAAAACATCCTCTACAGTATACATCCTTACTTCGTCAGACAACCTTGCTGTTTTAATTTTCTATTGCTAGAATTGATGCTCTTTCTCACTTTTGAATGATAATTAGTATAATAGTTTAGTAATTTCCTCCAAACATGAAACAAGACAATTGCTGCTTTGTGCCCAATCAGATCAAGGTTAACAAGACTTAATCCAGAAAAAAGAAAGAAAGACTTACCATGTGATTATCATCGGTATCATCTGTTGATGTATCTGTTCTAGGGCTCATATCTGCCATTGTAGAGAATCCCAATTCCCAATGAGGAACCCACAAATGAAGGTTGGTACAGATCGTTGATCCTTTTGTAGTGGCAAGATGTAGATCCAATTGTTACTGCCAGTATTGATTGACAGATACAACATGTCAAAGAGACAGGTTAGCTATTAAAAGATTAGAATTTGGTGAAAATAGATAACACTACACATGATCAGTGAACCAAAAGAAGTACCGCATAGACAGTTTGAAATGGAGCACACATAATAACTACTCCAAACTAATGCATTTTCTATTTTCATCTAGCATGCCCATCTGTCCATTGGCAATGATAGAATTTCTATGCTCTAACACACTCTAAATGTAAACAGTTTGCTTCATCATGCCTACAAAGGAACAACATAACACCAGGTCCGGTTATACAGCAGGAGGTACGATTGAAATACACACAAAATCAGTAACATAAAAGGGTCAATTAGCACATAGAATATTCTAGCCTCTTATATATATATATATATATATATATATATATATATATATATATATATATATATATAAAATTATTGTGTGGCTATGTCCAACAGTCTGGCTTAACTAGACCCTACCGTTCGACGAACTTTGCATGGCTATGCAGATAAAATGTAAAGTTAAAAAGAAAAGAGAAAAACATGTTTTTAGTAAGACAGCAATTATAAATGTGCTGCCAAATAGAATGCAGCAATACCTCAAGCATGGGGTTCAGCCAAATCGCTGAGAACCAAACTGCTACTAGCAGTCGTGTAGCACTCCACCCCCGCCAAGCATTCAATGGAATCCTCAACGAAGCGGATGGATCAGCTGGAGATAAAGAGAAACATCATTTGGATTAGAGAGTTTTGGACGCATCGGCAAGTTAGACCACCTCATCGCCAGCGAAAGAAATGAGGCCGAGCCCGGACGGATCTCCGACCGGGCCACACGACGCTCGTCCAGCAGAGTTGCGGCGCAGGGGGAGGAGGAGACGAGGAAGGGGGCAACGAATACCTTGGAGAGAGAGAGAGAGAGAGAGAGAGAGAGAGAGAGATCGACGAGCGACGAATGGGGTGGGTGGGGAGGTCAGCCGCCGTCCGGCCTGCGGGGAAGAGCGGCGGAGCCCAGAGCAGAAGCAAGCTAGGGCTTCCTCGTCGCCGGGAACCGTCAGTCCAGCAGATAGTGGGGGAGGGAACGAGGGGGAGCTGCTGGTCGTGGCCGGCGTTCTTCGGCCGGAGGAGGAGGACGGGCACGGCCGGCGGCGCGGGCGGAGAGGAGAGGAGAGGAGGAGGGTTTGAGAGAGAGAGAGAGAGAGAGAGAGGGTTTGGGTTGGGGGAGCGGAGCGAGGTGAGGGGATCGCACTTGGCACGCGTGAGGA